>VUJU01002437.1:0-15677 GCA_009835225.1 Aphis craccivora
ATATATATATATGAACTAACGCTTAAAACCGGCCCATATTTTGAGTGATCCGCCAAGTTTTAATCTGGCCCTGGTAATATACTATTTATTATATGTTTTATGTTGATATATTGTTTTATAGGTCAAATATTTAAAAAATAAATTATTTTATTAGAAATATATTACTTGTACCTTTATGTATTTTTTTTTTAATAACAAAACTTAAAATCAGAAAAATATTTAGAAATGCAAGTTTTTATAAAAACTTTTAAGATTTTTTATAAATTAAATTCATTGTACCTAAGTTAATATTTAAAATTAATGAGTTGGTAAAAACAAAAATAAAATAGGTAAGATAAATTAATCAGAGAATTAAAAAAATGTATTTCAAAATATATATGCAAAGCTAAATATTTTAAAACACAGTTTGCACAATTCAATGTTGTAACAATTAAACATCTTACAAACTAGAAAGTGAAGTTTCATATACAACTTTTAGGCCTAGATATTAATTGATATTCAATGAAAAACACTTGTCATACAACTCTCAAAGAGGTCTTATCTGATGTACCTACTACTTAATAATTATTTTTAAAATGTGTATGAAATTAGTATCTAATTTCAAGCTTATCAAATGGGGACTGATTTTTTTTTTTACAAACAAAAACCGATTGCATGCAAACCCAGCATAGTTAATACAATTTTAGTTCAACCAAAACAAAATATATCTTAGTAAAAAGTAATAGGTGCTAATGGATCATATCATATTTCAAAAAAATGGCTATAAAATGAACTTTAATTATCTATTTATTTATTATTTATCATTAAATTTTCATAATTAGAGGATACTTGTGTGATGTGACCTTCCTAAAGATAGAATTTAATATCAAATTGTAGTAAAAAACATAAATATATTTTTTTTTATTGGTTTAATTTTTGGTATTAAACACGTGATTTAATATTTCAAAAAAATACACTTTATAATCTGATAGGTAATTATTGAAGTTTATAGGATTCAAATTATGAATTATGGTGTTATACCTAGTTATAGGTACTTGTATATACTACAAATCAACTATACCTACTATAATATATTAACTATAAGTAGGTTTAGCATACTATGATATAAATATTTAATTTATTTTGTACTTGTGATGGTATTTCTAATTTTTGATGTACCATTGTACCATGTAGTTTTTCAAAAAGAAAAAAATAGTGATGCAGTTACCATTTTATGATAAATATAGGTTTTGGTTTAAAAAGCAAGAGGCAACCAAAAAATTGGCCAGTTATTTCTTTAAATATGTACCCATATGGTTGAATGTCAGACTATACCTACATATTATATTCGTAAGTTACATAAACATAATAGGTATGTTATTGTAAATGTTTTATGTAATAACTGTAGGTTAGATATTGTTAAGTCAGGCGGGAAAGGGAGATATGAGAAGCCACGATTCCAAATTTTATTTTCAACTCTGATTTATCAGGATTATTATACCCAGTCACAAAAATATGGCCAGCAGTCGGATAACATGATTTTGATGAATGTATAGATGAGTTTTTGTTAGGTAACAATGGGACCAGTATTTTGTTGCACTTTATACACTCAATTTCACGAGATACTCTGAGCCGGTATTAGTCGGATACGAAGCAGCGATGTTAGTGTGTTCGCAATTGATTTTGTAAAGAGCAGCTACGGTACAGACAAAACATTAATAAAAACTAGGCTTGCAGGTGATGTACTTACGGCGAATGGTGAATGTTTACGTCCAATTATGAGGCTCGCAATTATACAACAACAGTACCTACAATAGCAGTGACAACAACAAAAAGCGACATTCATGCGACGTGTGATGCGTTTAGTGTGCCCAGTGCGGTGACGAATGCACCGACGGCCAGCCGTACGTCCGTCGGTGACGATGGTCGCCAAGCGGCGGCCCACAAGTCATAATACCTACTGTACGAATATTGTTGTGTGTTTTCAGGTACCTAACGGGCGGACGGTCGACGAACAACGGAGCTTTGTCTGCTATCTACGGGACGCGATTGAATACGGTTTCCGCATTCGGACGTCGACGACAAACGTCCTTCTGGGCGGCGCGTACTAAAAAAACCGTAGTCGAGTACGAACACATCCGCCGGGCGAGAGTCGCCGAGAGTGATTCGACAATGACGACGACGACGACGACGACGACGACGAAGATAGTACGAGTACTACCTATTGCTATTATCGTACGAACTACAGTCGACGGTTTTGTCGAGGTCGGTATGGTGGGTGGGGGGTGGGTGGAGGTACACGCAACGGTTGTGGAAACGATAAGAATACGACGTTGTTATTATTATTGTTATTATTATTAATATTATTATTCAATTATTTATTTAAATACTATTTGTTTTTGGCAAACCGTCCGCTCGCCGTTAGGTTTTTTACGGACGCGTCCGGTCGTTATTGTCGACCGACGACCGTTGTCGTTTTCTCGGTCGTAAAGATAGGTCGTTTTTTAACTAGTGATAAGAACGCATCCGATATTTTGTCGTCGGCGCGGAGTGCTGTTGCAGCAGCAGCTGCTGACGACGGTGCAGGAAATAGTGGCAGGACCCGCCACCCGCTTAATGCATTCATTGCATTCTGAAAGACGGTTCACTGCGCACGCGTTGTCGGTCGTCGTCTGTGCAGACGTCCGAATTGTGATACCTATTACTCACCTGCAGCTTTGTAAGATTTTTGCGTTTTTTAACCCGCCGACGGTATGCGGTTGTTGTCCTTCTCTTTTCCTTACGCCCGTTTTATCGGCCGACCGCCTCACAGTACAACGCATAGGCAGCGTTATTATAATATTTTATTTTATAAGGACTCAATTCATGCCTACGTAGCGAGTTTGCAATATAGATAGGTAGGTACCTACCTACTTCATTGTATTAAAAAAGTTTCTATTATTAAAATGTGTACTAATAATTTGTAATATAGGTAGACTATAGGTTTATGCATTGATACTTGGCCATAGGTATAGGTACTTAATAATATATCAATGGGTATTGATTTGTGATTACTGACTATAAAGTATAGCTAGTACGGCAGTACCTATAGGTAATAGTTTTGTACGTACACCTAATAAGTTTTTCAAAAATAGATGGTTAGGTTTGATGGCATGTCTGAAGCATTTTCACGGTTTTCATCATTATCGAATTCATCTTATAAATAATTAATATATAGATCCATTACAGACGATGATATTAAAAAAATAAAATACGAAATAATAATTTAAATAGAAATTTATAATTTTATAAAATAAAAATATTCAAAAGAGCATAGGCGTAACTAGGGGGAGGCTTGGGTGGGCTTCAGCCCCCAAAGAATTTCTTAAAGCTCCCCAGACATTTTGTGTATAATATATATGTGCTTTTAAACATATTACTATATTAGTATTATTTTTATTTTTACCTACAATGTAAAAAATATATAATGTTAATGTTTCATAATGTAAACAAATATTTATCTATTAAAAAAAAAAGTTTAATCAAATGGTGTTTGCTTGATATTATTCTTATATATTATATTATCGGTTAGACATTTGACATATATTTGTTTACAGATTGTTGTTACAGTTATATTTATACCAATAACACAAGACATAAAACATATATTTTTGATTTTTTTTTATAAAACATTGGATTGACATTATTCATTTAAATCTATTTTTAAATATTATACATTGTTGAATCGATGCATGGAGAGATATTTATTTTAAACTATATAGGCATGATAATACTAGATACCTAGTATAGATATTAATACAATATTATACATAATAACAACGGTATTGAATAATTTATTTTTGATGTTTAAAAATATCGAAATAAAAAAGTATACCTATATTTCATACTTACAATTTTTGATGTTGAATATTATCAACTATTATATTAGGTATAATATACAATATATATACTACATTTTATATTTGTAATTTGTATATTGTATGATATTCAGGTAAAACAAAGCTTTTATATGCATTATTAATTATTAATCAATCTATATTTTACTCATTATTTTTCTTTTATATATTTCATTTAAATAAAAACATATAACTATGTGAGAATAATTAGGTTCCCATAGGTAGGTACTTTATTTTGGTATAAAACATTTTTAGAACTCCAGCCCCCCTAATATAAAGGACTAGTTACGCCTATGCAAAAGAGTAAACACAAGATACAGTATCACATCGATAACGTCATAAGATTAATATTTGAAAATAAAGTAAACACAAACTCAATTGTCGCAATCAAAAACTCTACTCGGCTGTACCTATAATATTTTAACTGCGTTGCATCGGCCGATAAGTTAACGAACAAATATTAATATGTTATGTGTCGATTATTAATCGAGTAATCGACCCTTTTTTGTAAAAAAGTAACTGTACCAAAACCGATTATATAATATGTAACTGTAGTTCTGTATCTTAGTTCGTGATAGGTATACCGATAAAAGTTTGTATTTTAAAATCATATAGGTACCTAGGTACCATAAAATAAATATGAGTCTATATAATATGACTATAGGACATAGGTACTCCAATACGTATAATATAGATGATGATATAATACAGTAAACAGTTTATATTGTAATATTATACCTATATATAGGTACTATGTTATAACTTAGTTTTTTGCTTTTCAGTTTTGTTATATCTGATATTATTATATAAGCTCAATTAAATTATATTATGTGTGTAGTTGAGATATTTAGATTGATAGACTAGGCAGTATAGTCTGAAGTAAGCTATATTATTTTTAATGAAACTAATGAAACTAATTTAAAATTGTATTTAAATAATTGTGATATTATGTTGAAAATGAATGTGCAATAATAAATAATTATTTATACAGGTATCGTTACATTTAAGGTACATTTAAGATTTTAACATAAAATGAATTTTCATGTATAAAATCGTAATACACCTTTCACCATTTTCACCCACATAAATGTATCACAATATTCACTAGTCAAATAATTCGGCATTGTTACTTTTATTTATCAATTGGACACTTTTAGACGTATAAAACACGCATAAATCTTTAAAACAACAGTAGGTAATTTTAAATTATGAATTTATCGTATACAATTAGTACCTAAGTAGTAAGTATACTATCTAGAGTTTATTAGATAGGCCAGCGACCGACCTCGAAGTAATAATAAGGCAGTATCATTTGAAAAAAAAAACATTAGCTGCTATAGTGCAATAAGAACATGTCTTATCGGATCACGATTCACGATGCGATAAATTCGTTCACACATTTTACTATATTATAATCTAAAGATAATATCCTACCTGATATTCGATTATACGTTACAGTTGAACTGTAGGTACAACAATTAATATTATTGTATTGTACAATTATTATTATATTTGTAGATATTGGTATAGGAATTCACCGTTCGCGAAATACCTATATAGGTAATATGTTTCAACCGCTACGATGTTACCACGCCTAGAACCAGTGGCATTGCCAGGATATTATTTAATTTATTGGGAGGGGCCCTTATGTTTTCGTACTGCATACGCTTATATTATAATATAATGTTTGTATATTATAAAGACGTAAGATTGTGAAATATCTAAATCGTTTATTTTTCTTGTCTCTTGATGTGTAGGCAATAAATACGGTAGGTTTAGTAGGTAAATATGGGTAGGTGTAAAATATGTATGATCGAATATGAAATATATATTAACGTTATAATAATTTAATATACTATACATCATTTAGTATTTACTTTATGTATACTGCGTATAGCCATATAGGCATTTACATAACAATATAATAGGACGAGTTGAAATCATTATTATAACTATAGTCGTTTATATATATATATAAGAGGGTAAGAGTGTATAATATTGAGTAGTGGTAGTCGCAAGTCGAGGAGTGCAAATCGACAACCAAGGATAACTGCCCTCCTTCCACAATCCTATTATTAGGTAGTAAATTATATGTTACTAAATATATTAAACTAAATAAATCCTTTATAATAGCCTTAAAGATAATACTCGTTATTCAATATTGACAAAAAATGTCTACCATTTTAGTATAGTATTACTAGTATTAGTATATTACATAATATCGTCATCCGGTTTACCGGTTCGTGTATGTACCTTGAAAAACATATTTTTGCCGCAATGCATGTATAAAATAGACAATAGAAAATATCAAATAACTTCAATTGAATACACATATTATTAGAACTATTGTCTATTAATATAATGTTTAACTTATGTGTAATTATTACAAAATTGACTTACAAAAATAGTATAATAGATAGAGTCTTAGTAAGCACCTATTTCTATATTATTGATTAATTATCTGTATTGTCAAATCACTGACGTAACCAAAAAATTTGGGCCCCCCTCAAAAATAAAAAATGCTAAAAATGGGCCCCTAACATATTTTGGGTGATTGTAAATTACGTCCATAGTGAGTAGGTAGTGAAATTAGTACAGTGAATTGCGCCCAGTACTTTTCAGGTACCTATTATACATTTTTATGTACCAGTAAAATGCGCCCATAGTAACTAATCTAAGTGCGACCTTGAATTCATCCGTTTTAAACACTTGTATACAATTGGTGTAAAAACCAAACGTAACCATTAATTATTATAATATTAGCGATTATATTCGCTGACTTTCCTCCGAATATTTGGGCATCAGCTTCCGTGACATTAACACGAACTTCTAATGCCTGTGAATCTTTCCTAAGTCATTTTAATAAAAGCTTTTATACTCCTCATCACCATATTTATAATTTTATGGATAAAATATTAGAGTTACAGTTCGAAATTTACATAAAAATTAATAGTACAAATGAACCTTATACATTTCAAAACAATATGGAAAAATTATTCAACAATACAATGAAAATACTATTACGAGAGCTGAATATGTAATAATGATGTCTCATTACTATGCTGATATATAACTTATAAATTTATTATACTATTTATTCTATATTATATAATTTAATTGATATTTTAGTCGGTATTCAATTTTAGATTCTGAACGAAGTGATGAATGTATTGGTTTTACAATGATGTGTGTTTTTTTTTTTATTTTATTTTTTTTTTGTGTGTCTGTCACCACGTTTTGGAGTAGTAAAAGTGCTTCGAATTAAAAAGTGGACCCTGTTTCTGATAGGAAAGTGAATCTAGTTGGTACTTTGGGGTAAAAAACTTCCAATAGTTTTCAAAAGTGTCAGGAAAAACCCTAAAAAAGTAATAGAAAAACGGGAATTTTACGCAAAACCAGTTTTCGACCAAATCGATTTTTTTATATGGTTGTACCTAAATCAAAAACTAATCAATGTAAATACTTGAAATTTTCACCAAAGGTTTATGTCAGTGTTATCTATAAAAACTATATAGCTAAAAAAAATTAAAAATCGTTAGTCACAATTTTTTTTTATAAGCGTTTATAGTTCAAATTTTTACGAAATCTGTCGAAAACGCGAAAATTTGCAAGTATAATTTTGAAGTTGAAAAATCATAAATTTTTTGTGTTAATAACTAAGGATTAAAAATACAACATTAAGTTTTCCATAAGTTTTCCTTCAAGTATCTATAGAGAAAACTCGAATCATCATTATAGGAAAAATTTTAAGCGCGTTTGAATTTTAAATTTTTACGAAATAGCGTAACGATAACGGTTTTAATTATTTGTTATTATTCAAAAAGTATAAGTCATAGATACTTGAAAATTTTACCAGTTATTAAAATTGGCGTTTCCTTTACGTGAATTAATTTTCAAAATATTTTGAATTTTTTTGAGCTATAAAGACAACTGAAATTTTCAAATTTTCTGAAAATTTTTTTTTGAAGTGTCGATAAAATTTTTTTTGCCCAATAAAAATACTTGAAAATTTAATAAAAAGTTCCTCATAAGTTCTTCCTATAATGATTAAAAAGTTATAAGAATACATAGGCACAATTTTTTTTATTAGCATTTGAAGTTCAAATATTGACGAAAATTCGTCAAAAGCATGAATATTTGCAAATTATTTTGTAGTTATAATTCATACAAATTTTTTGTATAAGTAGCTAAGAGTTGAAAATTTAATACAAGATTTTCCTTAAGTTTAGCTAATAATAATTATAAAAAAACTTAAATGTTGATGTATTCAGACCATTAAAACATAAACCATCTTTTTCACCAACCACTGAAAATTGTATCCTAGGCCGACAAATCATCTTCGTTCAGAATCGTTTTTCGTATATAATGATAATTATCATTGGATTCAAATTTAACCCTCCTATAATATATAATAGTGATCCACACGGCACCTAATGTACAGCAGAGCGGTACCCACTTATTTATATAGTGTTTGCAGTACTATAACGCATTAAAGGAGTACATTTTGAATAACTTGGGTTAGTTATAGAAAATGCATTGTAAAGACACACACACTTAACAGCTTATCTGCTTTATGAATTAAAAATATTTAACTATTACTTATTTATTAAAAATACAATATATATTTTATAGTTTCTTACATATAAAAAACAACACATGAACTTCGACGTTAGGAGGTATGACAACTATGGATTGAACTGTCGGATATCGATTTACATCATATCATGACTGATGGCTAGACACTTATTCACTACCATTATCAGTAATATACAACATTTTTTTTATTATTATTTACTGTAAAAATTAACCTAAAAATATTTAAAACAACTTATTAACCCCATAATATTAAAAATAATTTTTGGAGGATATAGTGATAAACGCCTCCTCGTGGTATCCTCTGGGTAATGCTAAATAATTATAATGAAAATAATATTTTTATTGGGCGCAATTTTCTACATAGAAATTTATACCTGAAAAATACCGGGCGCAATTTACTACATGGAAATTTATACCTAAAAAATACCGGGAGCAATTTACAATTTTTTCCCTTCGTTGGGCGCAATTTACGTTTGCCCCATATTGTTATATCAAATAATTCAAATATAATCCTACAACCAAAGGCCCCAAATTACCATGAGCCTCCCTGCAACGCGGGGTTTGGGGGCCCTCAGTTACGCCACTGTAGTCAAATACAAAATAAAAAAAGAAGGAAAGTAGGTAACTTATACCAATAGGTACTTTTTTACAGTAGGTATTGAGTTTGTACTTCGTCATAGATAGTAAACCACTGTAATGTATTTATTAATTTTTAATTCAATGATAAATAGGTACGGATAACGATTCTTAGAAAGTAATTTATTTTACCATAGAATAGTAAATATAATTAATAATATAATAGATTGAATTAGTTTTTACTGAAACCGTTGCATTTTAAAATGTCAGGGTGTGTATACTGTGTATAAAATAAAATAATATTATATATCCAAGTTAAAAAAATTCAAGTAACGACGAATAATATTTTTAAACTACAACAAAATAATTCAAACAGTTATCTATAGTCACATTCCTTTAAATATCTAATTCTATCTAATTTTTAATTTAAATATTTATATAAAAAAAAAAAAAAAGTCGAGTTATATTTTAAGATTTTCTAGTCACAGAATGAACTAATTTTAACTTCAATTTTATACTTACTTTTCAATCCATGGCTAATGGCTATACAAATTAAATAGGTATCTAATACATTTTTAACTACAAAATTATTTATAAAATTTCATGACCAAGCGAAAAATGTTCATTCACGTTTATAGAGAACAATTTCAAGTATCAAATGTTTATAAATAGCTTTAAAAAGTTAATATATTTAAATTGTATGTAAAAAATACTGATAGTATTTGATTTTCAAGTATCTATACGGTTATTTGTTTTTGAATTACAACAAAATACCAAAAATCTATTGAATATAAATATTATGTTATTTTACGGGTAAATAATCCATTACCATAAATTTGTAATAAACTTATATCTAACGTTAAATATTCATAAAAAATTAACTTTACAGTAAACTTTTTTTTTATAAAAAGCTAGAAAAGCTTATGAGGAATCTTATATACTTACCTTCCTATTACATTTCCAAAATTTTAATTTTAATATAATCCCATACTTAAAAAAAAATTGATTTTAAAATACTCTTAAAAATGGATCATAGGTAATCCATAATATATTAATGCAAAGCGCTGGATGCTTGTAAAACCATAAAATAAAATCCACATTGACTTATTCTAATCTATCTCAGTGTTTTGACCCATTAGGTACTGTAATATCTATTCTATGGTATTACTGAGTAAATATCGACCTTAAATCATATTATATAGAGTATATGATCTATGATACCAACTAAATTAATGTCCTTTGATCAACAGTGAAGCTGCAGTATTAGATTTATCATTGATTATACATAGTATAGATTGCTCACTGGTCGCTATTAGGTATGCGTTGTGCTAAATTTTAGTTCATTTATTGACAATGGCGTTAATAGTCGGAATTAAAGTAATAATGCTACCGGCGATAGCGGCTTTGTTATTGCGGCTCAATACTTATTATATTGGTATTTGGTATTGGTAGCGGTAAAAATCAGTGGCGGATTTAAGGAGGGGGTCTGGACCCCCCATGGCTATATAATAATATATTTTAAAATACCATTATACTAATATAAGTGTTTTTATAAAAATATGTACTAATGTAAAAAAATTATGCCCCCCCGCAAAAACAAAATCCTAGATCCGCCACATTGTACCGTAAAATACTAAAATGTAGCGGGATAGAAATTACCGATATCACGTCGACCCCATCAAGACAATAATATAATGTATTTGTATAATAAACTATAACGAATAAGAAGGGGTTACTCCATGCGCATTGTAATAGTACTTAGTAGCAAATAAAATACAATAATATTTTAAACACCGATTATAATTTATTTATTAGGTATTATTTTTTTATAAATATTTTATTCGCGTTTTTCTATTAAATGTCATACGACTATTCGGGTTGTGAATGCCGATTAGGGATTCAAAATTTCAACAGTAATAATATTATTTATTTTACATTTTTACACTTGTATGAATTAACATCGAATAATAATTTTACACATATACCGTATGGTTTTATATTACCACCATAGGCGTAGGGTGGTCAAATTTGTTGGGGGGCTTTATCCCTTTCAGGGAGAGACATTTACGAGTTTTTGGGAGGCTATGATTCAAACTGGGGGGGCTTAAATTCAGACTGGGGGGCTAAGCCCCCCAAGCCCCCCGCTAACTACGCCTATGATTACCACAAAAAGGAAGGTTACACAAAAAGGAAGATATTAATTTAAATCGGGTGAAAAATTTATAAACTACAGTGGAACCCTGATAAATCAAACCTCAATAAGTCAAAAACCTTGATAAGTAGAAAAAAATCTCGCTCCCTTGCAATAACTTCGATTACTGGATAGAAAAACTACAGATAACTTGAACATTCTGTGTTCCGAATATAGAATATAGACGGATAATATTATAGATACATAATGATTAATGAAGGATAATTTTAAAAACACTTTGTTTAATCGGCTTAAATATTATTGATAATAGCATATGTGCTCTCAATTCCTAGGTAAGTCAAAGTGAGATAACAAATTATTTACTCTAAAGTTGCAACACTGTACACATGTTTTATTATATTTTTTTGGTGATATTTTTTTTTTTTTAATTTAAATAAACTATAAAATAACATTTTAGAAACGAAGTGATAAAATATGATGAATATAGGTATTGATTTTACAATGATGTGTATGTTTTTTGTTGTTGTGTCTGTGTACAGCATAACTTGTCAAAATAAAGCTTCAATATCAAACTTCGGGGGTGGTTTCTGATGGCAAAATGAATATCCTTGGTGCATTATAGAGGTCAAAAGTAAACATTTTCCAACTGTTTTCAAAATAAAACACCGATTTTCAAAAATCAAAAATTTTAAGAATACATGGACACAATTTTATTTTATTAGTATTTGAAGTTCAAACATTGACAAAAATTCGTCAAAATCATGAAAATAATATCTCGTATATACAATATACATATAGTAGCTAAGAGTTGAAAATCTAATACAAGATTATCCATAAGTTTGGATTACAATAGTTACCTATAAAATAATTTACATTTTGGTGTATTCAGGCCATTAAAACATAAACCACCTTTTTCACCAACCACTAGAAATTATATTCTAGGCCGACAAATCAGACCGTTCAGAATCGTTTTTTGTGTACAAATATACAATGATACCTATCATTGGATAATGGATTCATATTTAATACATCAATTATAGTGACCTACTGTACAGTAGAGCGTTAAGTGGGTACCCACTTGACCACTCTTTTTTTTTAATTACATTACTAGTTTTTGCTGGTTTTATTTATGTAATTATGTTCAGTCTACTACATATTACTAGATATTATATTTGATGACCCCGTATTTGAATTAGTTTGTATTTTTATTTAATAAACTTCAATTTCAATAGTTACCTATAGGATGCGCTTTAGTAAACTGTGAATAAGTATAATATATTTTCAGATTAAATGTAAATATTTGATCAATGTAATGAATAAAATGATTAATGAGTAATATCACATAAATTGTTTAGCATCTCGATCATGGACAATTTGGTGAAAAAGTATAGTAATAAATGAGTTGGTGGTATCCACATATTATAAACAAATTTGGCTGAGTCGATAGCTAGCGTAATCGCCAATCAATTGATTCTTGAGAGTAAAAATATATTATAATTTCGTCTAAATCAATTAACTCATGTATATTCGATACCTACAACTATAATTTATTACAGTACTTTTTGCCCAATTTTTTCAAAAATAAAAATGTTCGAATACTCAAAAAATGTATAACTTACAAC
The DNA here is from genome assembly GCA_009835225.1 of Aphis craccivora. Classification (NCBI taxonomy): domain Eukaryota; kingdom Metazoa; phylum Arthropoda; class Insecta; order Hemiptera; family Aphididae; genus Aphis; species Aphis craccivora. The sequence goes on from VUJU01002437.1 coordinate 12,822, forward strand.
AAAAAACAATTGAAAAACAAATCGGTAAATTTTGAATTTTTTATAAAAAAAAAAAAAAAAAACATTGGTTTATACTTATTATAAAAAAAATGTATTTTCAGTGCACTTTATTGAAACTAATATGATAATATAAGGTGAAAACTAAAAAGTACAATAATTTAAAAAAAAAAAACAATAGCACCACAGGATAAAATATTATAATTTATATTCACTGTGTCATTATTAAATCAATTAATATCATTTAGCCATGTTTAAAACCATGTGCCCAAATACACATACGCCCGGTGAGTGTAAGTAAATTCTACGCTCAGTGCGGTAATCGTCAAATGACGCCCTGGCGGCTGGCAAACATCTGTAGCGTCTCTTAATAATTAATATGATGTTCATTAGAGCGGAACTGACTACTGATCAAGCCGAAGATGATAACTACTTACTTTGCAAAATAAATATTTAATGAGAAATTTGTAAAGAATATTTGGTCATTATAAATTAAACTGTAATTGTTAATAATTTCGAGATACCGCATAACACACACGTAACATTACCATTTACCACTTTAGAATAGGACATAACATATTATGTACCTAACAAGTAACAAAAATATTACAATAACAGCTAAGGCCAAAATAAGACCAGAAAGACCATATACATAATATGCTGCAGATCCTGTACTTCTAGTCTCTAGAAATCTTTTCAGGAACAACGCTTTAAGCTCATCGATTAAATAAAACACAATAATATTATGATTGTTCGGGCCAAACAGTGTACTCCGTGTCGGCTATTAATATTATTATTCTTATCTTCGTCGCCTGTCCGGTTTCGGTCGCGATTGCATTGACGTTATCGGTGAGCCGCCCGGTGTCGGCCCGAGCCGACATATTTTTTTATTTTTATTAAAAAAAAATACAGTCATTAAAAAGGCCGTCGTTGTGTTCGCGCTCCGGCTTTTCGTCACGTTTCTTTTGTGGTGCCGCTTAGCGCGTATGGCTTGCCTTACATATTTTTTACAATCGTTGTGTATATTGCCGTCTGTCGTACGTAAGACAGCTTTTTACCGTTGTCTCGTGTGTGTAGCCCAATTATATAATACACGTATGCAGCGTTGTTGTGTTGCGCGGGTCGTAGTCGGACGCTTTTTATAATATAGTCGTCTACGCCGTTGTCCGTTGCCGTAACATATAAGCGTGTGTTTTGTTCACCGTTATTTCATTTCTTTTATATTGGACTCAATCGCCATTGCAGATGACACAAGTTGTCTTATTGTGTTCGTTTATGCAGGGTCATTCCGCATATTATAATTAATGTGCAACGTGCGTTATAACACAGCCGTGCGTGTAGCGTGTGGTATCCGTTCGGGACGAGCGCGGATCGTTTGTTAGTTTATTGTGTCTACAGATGTGAAAGTGGTGGACAAGTCGCCTTTGGGACAGGAACGTTTTAAAATAAAAGACGTTTTTCTCTGGTTCACTATTATTTACTATATTTAATTGTTCAAAAACATATTACCTATATAAATAAAAATGTCTTAAATTATTATTACAAACGTTTATAATTAACTTTAACGATTACGTATTTTTGTTTAAATGAGTCTCTTACACTCGCCTTTGAACATCTGTACCAAAAAAAAAAAAACAAATAACAATACGATCAATATGTATGTGCTCCTGACTGAAAACTTAGCTCTTTATATCTAATGTTTGTATGTATGTGTGCGTGTGCACGTGTGTATATAAGCACGTGTGTGTGTAATATCTTATCGTTGTATTTTATCTTAAACAATATTTATAACTTATTCTTATGCTTAATGGCTATCAATGATTATACATTTATTATTTCATTATACATTTTAACTTAAAAAAAAGATATGATGGCTTAACCTCACATCATTAGGTACATAACTATATAATAATAATAATAATAAAGATAATTTAATTAATATTAGAATTATTAGATAATATTATAAGAATCTCGGTTACGTAAATAGTAAATCATAATATAGATTTATGGATTATCTTTAAATCTTTTAATATTAGATGGTTAGAAACAATACTGGCTAAAAAAATTAGCAATGTCAATAAGTTATAACAAACAGAATACTAAAAAATATTAAAATTGATATACTTCTATATTATATAGCAGGACCCAAAAATATATATATTTAATAGCAACATATGCGGTAGAATTAAACAGGAAAAAATCCGTACAAGTGATATAATGTGTGATAAATCATTCAATCAGAATAGTATTTTAGCAGCACACCCTCGAACACACATGGGAGAGAAACCATACCAGTGTAATGTTTGTAGAAAATCGTTTGCTCACAGCAATGCACTGGTGGCTCATCAACGAACGCATACGAGAGAAAGACCATACTCGTGTGACGTTTGTAGCAAATCATTCATTACTAATAGTAATCTAATAGTACACCGTCGATTGCACACTGGAGAAAGACCATACTCGTGTGACGTTTGTAGTAAATCATTCATTAACAATAGTAATCTAACAGAACACCGCCGATTGCACACTGGAGAAAGACCATACTCGTGTGACGTTTGTAGTAAATCATTCATTAACAATAGTAATCTAATAGTACACCGTCGATTGCACACTGGAGAAAGACCATACTCGTGTGACGTTTGTAGCAAATCGTTTACTCAAAGCAATCACCTGGTGATCCATCGGCGAACACACACAGGAGAAAGACCATACTCGTGTGACGTTTGTAGTAAATCATTCATTAACAATAGTGATCTAACAGAACACCGTCGATTGCACACTGGAGAAAGACCATACTCGTGTGACGTTTGTAGCAAATCGTTTACTCAAAGCAATCACCTGGTGATCCATCGGCGAACA
>VUJU01002437.1:21735-37262 GCA_009835225.1 Aphis craccivora
TTTTGGACATCCCCTCATAGAGTCATAACTCATAATATCAATGAAAAATTTTTTTTAATCAAAATAAAGGTTAAAATGTTTAACATTATTTTTGAATTCCAGGGGGGCAAATGCCCCGTCTTGCCCTCCCCTCCGGGCGCCCATGGATGATGGCGGTAATAATAGATGTTCAAAAAAACGTATAAGGAACGGCCTAGGGCGGTCGGATGGTAAGAAAACGTAAATATTACGTACGTACGGTAGGCGAGGACTGACTGACGTACAATGTACCGACGTACCGTGTACGGATACGTGCAACGCACACACACACATACATACTACAGCCGATAGCAACGACGGTGCGACCGTATCCAAATGTGTCGTCCCAGCAAGTAGGTTGAAGTCTAGGTTTGTGAAATATAATTTTTAAAGTGGAGTTTCGGGCTATTTGTAAGTTGTTTGTATAGGTTAGGGGAGCTCCTCCCCAAGCCACAATACCATATTCTATTATGGTAAGTATTTTTTAACCAATGTGTGTTAAGAAAATGTTTAGCTATATTATAAAAGGCAAATAGTTTTCGTAATTTTAAATTAAGTTCAGCGGTGTGTACGTTCTAATGTAGATGTTGGTCGAATGTAACTCCCAAGTATTTAGTTTGATTAGTCCTGTGAATTATTGTATATTCTGCAGATCACAATTTGGGGCATGAGTGTTTAAAGTAAAAAAGTTTGGTGATGTTCTTGAGATATTTGAAAATGTTAAAAAGACTGTTTTGTTATTATTAAGAGTTAAATTATGGTTTGTAAACCAAGTAACTACTTTTTTTTAAAGAATTTTCTGATTTTTTTGTTACTGAGTCTCAACTGTTATCAAATATAAGTAAAGTTGTATCATCTGCGTAAGAGTATAAGCTACCATCAATTTGTAGGTTTGATAAACTAGTGACGTATATAATATATAATAATGGGGATAGTACTGTGCCTTGCGGTACTCCTAAGGATATTGTTTTACAAGAGCTTATAACGTTGTCTATTTGGACTTTGTGAGTTCTGTGTTCTAAATAAGATTTAAATAAATTTAATGCATTGTGTTTGATGCCAATTTTGTCTAGGTAGTAGATTAATTTACTATGGCAAACTGAGTCGAAGGCTTTACTTGTATCCATAAATATACCGATTACTTTTTTTTTTTTGAGTCCAATTCATGATGAATTGATTGTGTTAAGCTGTTAATAGCACCTTCAGTGTTATGACCTTTTCTGAAGCCAAATTGTGATGGGCGTAGGATTTTATTTTCTTCTAGGTAATTGGCTAGTCTTGATTTAATTACTCTCTCAAATATCTTAGAGAAATTTGATAAGAGACTTATTGGCCTATAATTTTCTGCTTTACATGGATTGCCTTTTTGATAAATTTGAGTTATTATTGCCGTTTTTAAACTGGCTGGGACTTCTCCTGTATTAATTATGTTGTTTATTATAAGTACTAATAGTTCAAGAACCCTGTAATCAAGTAATTTAATCATGTCTGTTGAAATTTTATCATAGCCCGGAGTGTACCATATTTTAAGGACGAAATCATGTTTTTTATTTCACTTAAATTAGTTTTCCTTATACATAGAGATTGGAGAGGTAATGATGGATCTATATTATCTACGGAACTTTTGGTTGTATTAATGTATTGTTTGTACTTTTTGAGGTTATATTCGCAAAATATTCATTGAAATGTTCTGCTATTTTAAAAGGTTGCGTTTTATTTGAGTATGTAGTATTATTTATATCTATATGTAACGTTTTAATTTTTAGTATTTGGATGACCTTGTGTGGCTTGTTTAATAGTTTCCCATATCAATTTGGGGTCGTTATTACATTTTTTAATTTTTTTACCTTAGAAACCAAATTTAGGTTTTTTGATGGCACTATTTAAATAATTTCTACATTTTTTAAATGTTTCCTTTAATTGTAGATCGTAAGGTTTTTTCTTCGACTGGGCGTGTATTATATCTCTTTCTTTTATGCTATTCAGTATTTCAGTTGTAATCCAAGGTTTTTAATATGTCATTTCGGGTTGAATTATTATACGCCTTTTCTGCTGTGGTCTTTATTATATTAGTATAAGATTCAATTGTTTTTTCAGAAGAAGTTAGATTAAGCATATTTTGCCATTGCACCTTTTTGTGATTCCTCGCAGTTACATAGACGCATATCAATTATTAACTAGTAAGTACCTATCTATGCGTAATACTTTTTCCTCACATTTAATATTGAATTTTTATTTTACTTTTATAGTTTCAGAGTAAGACATTTAATATTTCCGGTAAAACTCGAAAGCGCAAATCAACCTTTTTTTTCGACAACTCAAAAGCGCAAAATTAATTTGCACTTTTATACCTTAGTAGTGGAATAAAACCGCAAAAATAAATTGTATTACTTGATACAATATTTTACTGACTGAACGCACGACGCCCGACACTTTGCATGTAGGTATACGCGTGGCCTTATCCGTTCCATGATAGATTGCAGCAACGCATCGCGACGATTGTTGCACTTGTTTAACTAATTTAAAATAATACTCAAAATTATATTTGTCACGTTTTACTGATTTTTTAAATTAATTTTTGCGTTTTTGGGTTGCGTTTGGGTCGTATTTTGCACTTATGGGCTATAGCCAATATTTTAATAACCTTCGTCTTTTCTAAAATTATTGATAAAACAATAAAATAAATTGAGGCTATTGAAACCGTTGATATATATAGGTAAGTGATATAACTGACACTGTACAAAGTGTAAACCATCACGAACCACAACAATATTGTTGTTCTTTAATTCGTCGTCTAAATTTATACGCTCACTGTATAAATTATAATATATAGGTACTTTTTTCCTTAAGTGACCGATCTAGTATAAATAACCACACTAAATCCGTGCTATCCTAAAAGACTTCGATATCGCTGTTAAAAACCTATTTAGTACATACCTAATGTAACGGATTATAAACGTAAAGTTGTAAACGATGAAAACTTATTTGCACATGTTTTGAATTTGGGTGGGGATGGAAGAAAAATTAAAAAATTAAACTGTTATTGATACCACGGTATTCACTTAGTAACGTTGAGTTGTTAAAGTCATAAAAATAGTAAAATCAACAATAGTTAGTTCTTTATAGGAGTATATATGACAATTAAATAAAAAACAATTATAAATTACTAAATTATTTAAATAATCGAACGCATTTTAACCGTACAACACTTAAGTCCCAAACAAGTATAACAAGCGAAACGATGGGCCAAAACGATACGATTGAGCAGCCGTGCAGGTCTATCCGATGCTGCTGCAGGTTGATAGCGAAATGCGACGAAAAACCGGTCGCCGTGAAAGCGACAACGAAACCGCGGAATAATGACTGCCCACAAATGAGCCTATGTGATTTCTTAAAATCACAACCGATTCCAGACTGGATCAAAGTGAATGATATGCGTATGCAACAGCATCGTCCCCAGAATGAGCAGTGTTCAACAAAACCTACGTCCGATGAACGGAAAGGAAATAATGTCCCTCAGGATGTGCAATCGTCGCAGATCATCATTAACTTTGGAACGGTCGTAACCAGCGGGGCGTGCACGCGAGATTCGGGTCAGCAGACCGATCCGGAAGTTAAAGACTTAGTAGCTCCGGTGGAAAAAAAGCGGATATGTCAGACCACCGCCCCACCGATTAATCAGCCAAGCCCCACTTGTCCGTCAACCAATCGGTCTACGTCCAATCGTCCTTCGGCCAACCAGCAAACTACCAATGGTCAGCAAACCAATCGACCGAACTCTACCTGTCCACCGTCACCGACAAATCGGCCAACCACCACCGGTCCACCAACTAATCAGCCAACCTCCACCTGCTCATCGGCACCGGCAAATCGACCAACCTCCGCCAGTCCACCAACGGATCAGTCGAATTCCATCTGTCCGTCAACTAAACAATCGACGTCCACCTGTCCGCATACTAATCGGCCGACATTCAACCGTTCATCGACCAACCAGCCAACCACCAACGGTCAGCAAACCAATCGACCGAACTCCGCCTGCTCACCGGCACTGGAAAATCGACCAACCTCCACCGGTCCACCAACAGATCAAGCGAAGTCCACCTGTCCGTCAACGAAACAGTCGACCTCCACCTGTCCGCATACTAATCGGCCGACATTCAACCGTCCATCGGCCAACCAGTCAACCACCAACAGCTTGCCAACCAATCGGCCAACCTCTACCTGCCCCTCTTTCTCCAAATGCCCCGCAGCCCGTCCTGACAACAACCAGCCGACCTCTACCTGCCCCACTACCACCAAATGTCCTGCAGCCCGTCCCGAATCCGTAGTTAATAAGTCAACGTGTGGTTGCAATTGCCACTTGAAGCTCTAAAATATGAACAGGAAACAGGAAGATATCATTACTGCCGTCGTCGTCCCACCAAAAAATAATACTATTACAAAAGTAATTCACGATCGTCGAAAAGTGAAGAAACATTAACACAATATAATCAAAATTATAATACATTCAATTTTACAGTACACATTTATTAACCAATTATTATTTTACTTTAGTTTATGACTCTGTGAGCTTAAAAGGCTTACAAGTTAATGAACTTCCGACCAAAATTATTAAGGTACTTTTAAATATTAATCTTTATTCATTAAATAATATTATGAAATAACATAGATAATTTTGATTTAGCAACAATAGTTACTACTTATCTTTATCAGTTTATATATTTATATTTATTTATTTATTTTATTACTTACCGTAAAAGATAACTATTGTTTTTTGCATATATACATAAAATTTTAATCCATAAAGAAAAAAATTATTTAAATAGTAATTCTACAGGGAAAAACTTATTTAATTTAATTATTTTTCAATTTATTATTGTTGTAGTCTGCAAGTTTATTTTTCTAGTGAAGTTTATAATAAAGACCATTCATTTTCTGCAGTTTCATCAAACATCACATTATTATTTTTTTTCCGTAGCATCTTATTTATTATAAATGTCTTAGAATTATAAATAAAATAAAACCTAATATTATATATAACCAACTTTATTCATAATATATAAGTATATAACTACTGTTCGTTCAATATTTTATAATACTGTACATTTATAATTATTATGGTGTCCGAATTCTCAATTCCAAAAAATTTAATTTGACCAACTATTATACTTTCTGTGTAGACTATATAGATATTTAGTATTTATTGGCCTTATAGGCAAACATTAGGTGTAAAGTTAAGGAGTGCTAAAATAATTTGTTCCGTTGCCCCTTATTCCTAGGAGGTATCGCCTACATTCAACATATGTTATATTATACCTTCAAGTTATTATATGTTATATAGGTACCTACAATGTATTATATTTATATAATAAATGCTCTTTTATATTTTTGAAAATAGAAGGATAATTGGTTAATAATAATTAATAATTAATAATGAAGGGGAAAAAATGTTGACAATTATAAAATTATTGTATTCAACTTCAAGATTAAGTTTTCGATTTTATAACACGGTTGTTGTATGAATATTTATTTTTTTAAGCAATCAAATAAATAAAATAATTTCAAACCATAGGTAATAGTACATGAGAGATTTGTAAAAATAATTTGCTTGGAGAAATCTGTATAATTTAAAACCCGGAGTACGCGTTATGATATAATACTTAAGTTAAGTACAAAATTTAAATTAAAACTTAATAAAAATAAAAATAAATTTAAAAAAAAAAAGCCAACGGCACGCAGTTTTCCCGAGCGGTCACCCATCTAAGTACGCCCGACGTTGCTTAACTTCAGTGATCGGACGAGAACTGATGTATTCAACGTGGTATGGTCAAACATAGGTAAGTGGTAGGAGTAATAAATAATAATATGTCGTCGTGTATAGAGTTTGAAACAATATTCATTGAATATTTGAATACCTATTGGCTGTTATATACGATTGTGTATATATGTTATAACTATTTAATTATTTTCATTTAAAATTAAGACTTCGTTTACAATTAATACGGGTTTTTGCCTTTAATAATTACCTATTACTAATTATTGATTGAATAGGGATGCTTACCGATTGTCTACTATAGCTACATTTACTGGTATTACTTATTTATTTTCTTTAATACATTTATTACATTGACAGACGTACACACGAGTATGATTTACATAATTACATTTGTTCAGTTAGTCCGTTTGTTTATAATTATGTGATTTGAAAACTGTATTAACTTCTTAAGTAAGATTACGATTCAGTGATTTACGACAGTTACCTAATACCTACCTATTTGGCTATCTGAGTTATCTAGTTCACCGACCTCATTTTAATACTTATTTCGTGGCTATTGCAATCCCGACACGTTTAGCGCGCTTTCATTTTCCGATGATTGTGTATTGTAGACATGGGTACCAAATAAATATTATTAATATTCGATATAACTTAATTTTGTTATAACTTTGGAAAACATTATGTAGCCATTTCGACGGCAAAACTAATAATTTATTATTCACGAATTATTAAAATATTATTGAGAGGAATCGTGTAATTATTTTGATTAGAGTCTAATCCAGTAAGTTTCTCAGCCAGTGTCTAGCGACACATTGCAGGTGTGTCTGCAAATGCAAATAAGTACAAAATAAATGTGTCATAACTAGTATAGGGCTTGGAAGTTGATGACCTTAAAAACAATAAAAAATGCAAATATGACATAAAAATGGCAAAAAATGTCCTTAAAAAATTACAAATATTAGTTTAAAATTACCTAATAAAAATACATGTTTTTAAATATTTTACTCTATTTTGCTATAAAATTCTATATAAATTTATCAAAACTTCGAATAACTCAAAAATTACAAAAATTACAAAAATGTCCTTAAAATAGGGAAATAAAAAAATTACAAATATTTGTTTGTGGTAATTTTTAAGTTATCGGCAATGGTTGATAAGAAACGATAAGAAGTGAACTAGTGTGAAATCAGTAAAAATGTCTAAAAATGACTTAAAAAGTAATACACACCAAAAAATGGAAAATAAAAATTAGTTATTCAGATTCACATGTTAATGAAACAGATTTTTGGCCAGGAGAGCATCGCCTAAAAAGTTCCAAAAAATAAAAAAGCAAAACGCATCAACTTCCGAGCCCTACTCATGACTCACGAAGTATATTAAATGACATAGAATATTCAAAAAGTAATGTTGATATGATTTACAAAAACTAATATGTAGGTACCGATTTTGTTTTTAATTTCTATGACGATTAAAAAGAAATTATTTGTTATTAACGTATTTTATATAACCAATTAAAATTAATTATTACCTATTATTCTTATTTTTTTATTGAATATCATAAAGTATAAAATACCTATTTTAATAGTGTGGCGACATAACACAAAGGTTAAGAAACATTGGTTTAGACTAATGATTAATCATTAGACAGGCGACTATTTTTTATTACACCTACCTATTATTGTAGTTAGTAATTTTTTATTTGCCCATTGGCCATTAGTCAACAGTCTAGACTAATTCTATATTATGACCGTGATGTCCCGTCATCCCGTGCATGTTGCATTTATAAATGTGCAATATATGCATTTACTGCATAATAATAATTATTAATTATATTATATTAAATAGCGGTTAATATATGTATATTCCTTAACATACACAATTATATTTCGTTATTATTTTTTATTTGTTCGTGAATAATTACCTTTTATTTTGATTTTGATTTAACTTAGCATTCAATTGTTTTCTTGTCTATCAATTTATATATGAATATAATATAATTATTAACAAATGGTTAATGATCCTTTCTTAAAAGCGTTGTTCTATTTTTTAAAACGATTATTATCACGTCATGTGCTTCGATTAAAATTATTATTATTATAAGTAGGTACGCTGATTATTTTTATACATGTTTTATTTTTTTTGCTGTGCCTGATTGGATTTTAGTCGGTCTCTTCGCATCTCAACTATGAAATTGCTAATTATAATGATGATGGATTGGATTCATTGATTATAATAATAGTTGAGATAATGAGAAGTATGCAATAAGCATTATTCTTTCACTGCAATTGTTTATCGTTATTTTTTAGTTTTTTTAAAGGTTATGTATTTATTAATTATTATTATATTATTAAAAAAAATTCTTTAATAATCAAAATAAAATAAAAAAAAAAGCGGGTAAGTGGGTAAGGGCCGGCTCAAGGTATTGGCGAGCTAGGCACCTGCCTAGAGCGGTACTTTAGCAGGGGCGGAATTTTCAATATTGACTCTTACATTTTTTTTTCATTTCTATTAAGTAATGTGTTATATATTTATATAAGGAAAATATTTAAAACATTCATTCGTGAAAACCAACTTGCCTATACAATTATACAATAAAATACCTAAAATATTTTGCATAATAATTATAATTAAATAATAGGTAAATGTAAATTACATGGCAATACATTTATTTATGTTCGCAAGTATAAAACAAATTGCTTTTAGTTGACTAAAATAAAAATGACTTACACAGTTTTGGTCTTTTGGTGCTCGATCTGCCTAAGGCTGATGCGATAAAAAAACAAAACCGTTTTGTTTTATATTTTAATCACATCGGCGGCATTTTATACATCGTATTTTCGTATAATATTTGTATCTATCTTTTATTTCATTGTGACTCGTGCTCGATTCTTGACGGCTGACGCTCGTCGAAAATTCAGTTGATTTCTTAAGGAAGTAAAATACTATCTGATATCTGAACGATTGAACATCGTACATATTTATAAAACTATAATGTCCAAATAATGATCTAATTACCAAACATTAAAACGTATGTCTATAGATAAATCTTGTATTATATTTTAATTTCTTATACATGTATAAACGTATATTTTGAACTTACTTAACTTATTTATTTTTAGAAAATATAATTCCTATTACCAAGTAATATATTTAAGTGATTTAACTAGATATATCCTGATGTCCATCATTTTTAAATTTTTTATTATTTAAATCAATTTTTTAATTTAAATAGGTGCTATAAGAACATTTTTTTTTAAATTTAACATTCTGTTTAGAGAATAGGATTTTTTTTTAGTAACAGTCAAAAACTATACGTAATGTACTAATGTGTACCTTTGTTATATAAATACATTTGGGTTACTACTTACTTATAATATTTTTAACATTAAATTAAAAACTATAACTGCCAAATGCTTTAATAAATTATATTATATGATATGCGATATTACAATGTTACATATTTAAATGTTTATCAATAAAAACAAAACATAGTAAAAACTCAACAAAAAGTCAAATTTACTAGGTATTATCTATATTTTATTTAGAGTCCAAAGTTTGAAAATGTCTGGACAAGTTTCATTTTTTAGGTCATCCAAAATGTTTTCATCGTCACTTCAAAAAAAAAATTCTCATGAAAATCGAAAATTTTAGTGGTTTATAAATAACTCAAAAAAGTCAACATTTTTTAAAAATTTAACTGTATATAGATAACACTAACTTAAACATTTGGTGAAAATTTCAAGTATTTACAGTGATAGGTTTTTGAATTACAACCATAAAAAAAAATCTATTTGGTCGAAATCTGGTTTTGTGTAAAATTCCCGTTTTCCCTTATTTTTTTTTTTTTTTTGGTGCTTTTTAAAACAATGAAAAGTATTGGGAAATTCAAAAAATGACCTCCGCAATGCATCAACTAGATTCACTTTTGAATCGGGAAAGCTACTGAAGTTGAAAATTGAAGCATTATTTCGACACGCAAGACACACAAAAAAAAAAACACACACACACACTTCATTGTAAAATCAATACATTTATCACTCCGTTCAGAATCTAAAATACTGAATATATTTGCGTTAAAAATAATTGTATTTGAAATATGAATAAAAATATACAGCTGCGGCGTTTATAAGTTAGTTAGGTAGGTACCTATTGGTTTTTCAATTGAGCGGTTAGTTATACAAGTAAATTATCATAGCTAGTACGCAGCAATTGCAGTACCTCTTTAGGTAGCTACAGCTATTCTATGAACATTATTTCTGAGTCTATTCGAGTAGATAGATATAGAGACTATAATATAGGCTTTGCAGCTCTATAATTTATTGATGAAAACATGATTCGACGTCGTGTCGTCGTCTCTTTACATATTGTAAATTATGACTTATATATTTACATTTAGGTAAGTATATTACTGAAATTAATATTTTTAATTATTATTATTTTATAACGTTTACATTTGAGTTGAAGTTTAAAATGTTTATTAGAAACAATAAACATTATGTCTTATTGAAAAACAAAAATTACTCTTGCGAATAAATGCTATCGAAAATAATTTATATTTAAGGACAACTGTGAAACCTATGACTGCGGAAACAATTTATACTGTAAATAATGTAAGTAAATTAAAATTTCCGTCTATAATAAAATATATTAAAATTGTGTTAAAAAATAAAACCAAATTATTATTTTATTTCAAACTTGACGTTTTTTCTACGTTTTCATACTTACATAAATTGGTTGCCAGTTGCTACATATATGTGAGCAACCAACGAAATAAGTAGGTAGGTACCTATAGAGTTTTAAGTCGTTGTTAAGTGTTGTTCATTCAACTGATAAACATTTCAAGCGTCAGTCGTTAAAATGTTTATCGTTCGTTGTTTGACAAATTCGAGGATACCGATAAAGTGAGTATTTAGTGTTATAGCTTAAAAGCTAATATTTTTTTTTTTTTTACTATTTGGCGCTATATATACGTTTTCGACTATTCAAATTTCTAATATTAATAAAAATTTCGAAAAAACAAATGTAAATAGATGGAATTTAATGTTCAATAAACCCATATTTATCAGAAGCTATAGGTACAGTCAATCGCCTTACTAGATTTTCGAAACGACAAAGAATTTTTTACAAATACATTGAATACATGAGATAAAATGTTGTTTATTCTAAGGAACCGTGTCAATCAGATGGCACATTTCCGGAAAAAAATATTGGTAACAAACATCGTCAATTGTCTACATCATTTTATAAAGAGAACCTCTGTATCTTAATGATAGTTATACTCTTACCACCAAGTTTCTTGCTACGACGTTAAGTCACTAGACTAAGCATACCCGACACCTAGCTACCAAAAAAAAGATCAACTACCCCATTTTTTTTATAAATTAGAACCTTTCTTTTCTACTGTAAATTATAAAATAATTTTTTGAAAACTTTTATAGATTTAAATCGAAGTTTAAATGAGTAGTTTTTGAGTCTCGTATTAATAGCTTTATGTAACTATATGTACCTATATTATGGATAATAGTTCTTAGTAACAATTGTATACAAAATAAAATAAATATATATACTTAATTTTTAGGAGAAAAATAAAATTTATTTTATAGCTACCTATATACATATATATGAAATTACGATATTATTGTGTGATAATGTGACTCCGCGGGTATAGGCCATAGATTGTATTACCTACTTGTTTTTATATTATTCGTATTGCATTTAAACAGCGTACCTATTACTATTAATTTCAGTCACATTGTTATTTTGTTCTCTACTTTATAGTTGAATGGATTTTAATGAAAGTATATTATGCAGTAGAAGGACAGTATAGTTATAGGACAGAGTACCTATGTTACACATTAGTAAATGGAATTATAATTTCTGTCTAAAATCTAAATAGTGTATAGAACTATAGCATACTTTCATAAAAAATAAAATCTAATATAGTGGATGCTGCTTATAGCACTCGTAAACTCGAGGCTATAAAATACAGTCGCTTTTTAGACTCAAAATCATCTAGAACGGACGTATCCTAATATATTCTAAAAATTCAAGTCAAATTTTGTGAATAAAAAATTAGACAATAAACTTTTTTGGTTAAAATTTAGAAATGAATTGGTTTTGAAAAGTTACTCATTTTTATTGGTCATTGCTGGTTTCGATTCATGATTTATAATGTGTGTATGCACAACAAATTTTATCACATTTCACTTTTATCACAATAAATTATAATTATAATTATAATAATTATCGTTGATGTAATGTGTGGTATAAATACACTCCTGATTGCTTGATAGTTGGCACAACTATGTTAATTTTTCCGTTAGTTTTTTTCGTTTTCCTACTTGTCTATGATTCATTCGGTTATTAGACTCACTTTGTACTGGTTCCAAAGAGAGCATTATACCTAACTTTAAAGGTATTAATCAGTATTCACTGTATTTTAACTTCAAACACAAACATTCAAAAACAGTATTGTGAGTTCTGATAACCAATTTATGATATTTTCATAATATCATTTATAAAATTATTTTATTTTTTAGAAAGGTTCACGGTTTTTAAATCAAAAATCTTATAAAAATATAATTAATTTGTCTTAACGCTCGAATTTTTTTTTTTAAATTTTAGTAAGAACAGCTTATGTGGAGCCTTGTATTACATTTCCACCTTTCTGATTCAGCTTTAAATTTTTTATTAAAATTTATAAAAAAATAACTAAAAATTCAAACATTTATTAATTTTTATTATTCTCAGTCATAGCTCATAATAATTATGGATAAAAAATTGTTATATTCAGCTTATTAGAGTAGAATATTTTCTTTGGATAGGTAACATAGGTATTCATATTTTCCTTGTAATTTTCACATAATAATATTATGGCATTTTCATGAAATTTGGTTTATTGATCTATTACACAATTACTATAATATTGTTGTAGTTGAGTGACACTATCTCTTGGCAACGCTACTGAGTTCTCAATAACAAAAATATTAACTCAACAACATCTATTTATTATAATATTAATAAATACAGAAAAATAAAAAAATTGCTAGTGCAAAATCACAACTAATAATCGAAATTATATAAATTTTTATAAATAATATAAAAAAAAACGAAATTTATCAGTGAAACCCGAGTATCTTTCTGTGCATAGCTAACGATGGGCCAAAACGACGGGTATAAGTCGGACCGATGTGGTTGTCAATTGATGTCAAAGGGAGAAGAAAAGCCAGCGGTGGCCGCACCTCGACCACGAAACGTATGTGGCGGACGCACCGAGCAGCCCGAAATAAGTATATGTGATTTCTTAAAATCGCAACCCACCCCGGAATGGATCAAAGGGAACGACGCGCGTCCGAAACGCGGGCACAACCCGTGCGCCGAACCGAGCAAACCCGTCGAGAAGCAGCAAAGTCCGTGCCAACAGGCGCCGGCCGCTAAGAACCGGAGTTGTTCCGACCGGCCGAAACCCCGTGTACAGGAATGTTCACGGCCGTCGGAACAGGTCTGCGGGCCGCAGCGTTCTCAGCATCATCACCGGAACGAGCAGCGTCCGGTGCAGCCCGCAGCTGACTGCGACCAGGAAGACCGTAAAATGTCGCAGATAATCATCAACTTCGGGACGGTAGTGACCAGTGACAAGTGTAAGCAGGACTCGAGTCAGCAGATCAATGGGGACGTGCACGACGTTCCGAAGGAAAAAAAGCGAAGAACGTGTAACACAACTGCCCGTCCGCCGGCCAACCGTTCGAACTGTACGTGTCCCCCAGTCGATCGATCGACCTCCACCTGTCCACCGACCGAACGTTCGGTCTGCAGTGTACGTGCCCCAGCTAATCGTTCGACGTCCAACTGTGCACCGACGGATTGCTCGAGCTGTCCACGTGCCTCGGCCGATCGTTCCACCTCCAACTGTCCGCCGACGGATCGATCTACTTCCACCTGTCCACCGGCCAAAAATTCGGTCTGCAGTGCACGTGCCCCAGCCAATCGTTCGACGTCTAACTGTCCACCGACGGACCGATCTACTTCCACCTGTCCACCGGCCGAACATTCGGTCTGTAGTGCACGTTCCCCAGCCAATCGTTCGACGTCTAACTGCCCACCGACGGATTGCTCGAGCTGTCCACGTGCCTCGGCCGATCGTTCCACCTACAACTGTCCACCGACGGATCGATCTACTTCCACCTGTCCACCGGCCGAACATTCAGTCTGCAGTGCACGTGCCCCAGCCAATCGTTCGACGTCTAACTGCCCACCGACGGATCGTTCGAGCTGTCCACGTGGCCCGGCAGATCGTTCCACCTCTCGTTGTCCATCAACGGATCGATCGACCTCTACCTGTCCACCGGCTGAACATTCAGCCTGCAGTGCACGCACCCCAGCCAATCGTTCCACCTCAAACTGTCCACCAGCCGATCATCAAAATTCTATCCGTGAACCGGCCAACCGTTCGAACTACAGCTGTCCACCAGCCAATCGCTCGAGCTGTCCACCAGCTAATCATTCGAGCTGTCCACCAGCTGATCGCTCGAGCTGTCCACCAGCTAATCATTCGAGCTGTCCACCAGCTAATCATTCGAGCTGTCCACCAGCTGATCGCTCGAGCTGTCCACGTGCCTCAGCCAATCATTCGACTTCCACTCGTTCACCGATTGATCGTTCAAGTTATACCCGTAGACCCGCCGAACGTTCATCTCGTAATGTACGGGCTTCAGGCTATCGTTCGACCTACACCGGTTCGCCAGCAGATCGTTCATCCTTTGGACATCCGCAGGCGTCTTCGACCTTTATGCGTCCTGATCGATCGGCCACCACTTGTCCACAGGCTGAATGGTCGACACCCACTTGTCCACAAGCCGATCGGAACGATCGCTCAACTTGTTCCCGCTCACCGGCCGATTGGTCGATGTCAACCATTTCGCCGGGAGATCGTTCAAACTCCGTCCGTCCACCGAACGTCCGTCCGGCTAACGCCCGTTCGTACGCAATGGAACCTAATACAGGGCGGGACTCTTACAGTCGGTATCAGGATAACTCTGTCTCAAGTGCGCAATATAAAACTCATTCTGAATCCGGAATAAAGTCCAACTCTTGTAATTGCAATAATACCAACTCGGAATTCTAGACGTGGAACAACAACATTTCGGCCACTTGAATGAAACATTTTAAATAGATGATTAATTAAATTATTGCTACACCAATAAACCGTTTATACTCAACGAATCGTCAGAAATTAAAGTGCAATAAAAATTTCAATAAATTTTATTTTACAGCATATATACGCCACGTGACGATATTAAGTTTATTGCATTATTGTTGCCTAATGCTATAACGACAATTGCTATAATATTATATAATCGATTTCCTTATGGCTATATTAGTCTCATATTGACAAATGCTTATTTATGTTATACCTACCCATCTTTATTGATGTGATCTAACATCTTATCGTAGCAAAATAAATGCTGTTTTTTTAAAGGGTCGTGTTTTATGGCAATTTTGTCACTAAATTGGGACATTATTTATGTCTAAGAAAAAAAACCACATAGGTAATTGTAAAATAAATAAATACATTTCTTCCTCATCCGATCAGAATCTAAAATATTATGTTTTACATTATTATGTACAATTAAAAAAGCGGGCAAGTGGGTACCGCTCTGCTGTACATTAGGTGCCGTGTGGATCACTATATATTGTAGGACGGTTAAATTTGAATCCAATGATAATTATCATT
>VUJU01002438.1:3495-19209 GCA_009835225.1 Aphis craccivora
GGGAGGAAGCGCGGTGAAATCCTTACGGGATAGACGATTATTTTCCCAGGGGGGAAGGACGGTGGCATATAATATTTACTATAATATATACTATAGTGTGGTTAGAAAGTGACGAAGGATAATGGCGCAAGCACATATACATGTGCACCCATATATATATGAATATATGTGAATGTCTAATGGCTATAATATATGGAATTGACAGCCGTAACCACCGTATTCCGGGTCAAATACTTGTCAAAATATAAACGAACATTATTATATTATTATTTCACGATAAACAATATTATTATCAAGCACATGAGCGATGTTATATATATTATAATATAATAATCACTGCTGCGGGATAAGCATATTAATATTGTATAATTATGTAAGTGAGCGAACTGCGACGAGTAAAGACGCGTCGTCATGATGTGCAATATATACTGTAGTAGCCTGCAGAATAAGACTTTGGCGGTGGTACATTATACGCGTGAGTTATTGTATATATACACGGGTTTTCAGCTCGTCGAGAGGATTATGAGTTTCCAAATATCCGAAACTCATACGGCGCGATCCTTTATGGTTCTATATACATTATATATAATATACATGAATGTGTGTGCGTACTGCGTACACAATATATACACACTCCCGTCGCCGCCAACCTCTTATACATATAAAGCGTACGAGTTTCTCATAAATTATAAGCTTATTCGCCGATAGTAACTCCGATGGATATATATATGTGTGTATGTATACGTGCAGGAACGGGCTGGGACATGTGCACTGCAGCGTGTGTGGATCAGCAGCGAAGGGCAGGACCATACGGGACCACCGCGGAAGCTGCGAGAGAGAAGTAGGACGGAGAGAAAAAGAGGAGAGAAAGATAAATGGAGAGGAGACAGTGAAAAGAGTGAGAGATTTAGAGGGCGAAAGGGAGGAAGTGAGAGAGAAAAGAGGAGAAATGAGAGAGAGAGAGAGAGAGGGAGACGGTACGCTATCGTCATGGCAACCGATGGTCGTGTGGCTGGCTGTTTTGGTCCGCGGAGAGCGCGCACACACAAAATATTGCGCGCGCCCAATGCGGAAAAAATAAAAATAAGGCGAATATATTTTGTCTGTCCGTTATTGATTTCGCGACAACGATTTTTTTTTTATTTTCTTTATTTTTAAATACCGTAAAAGGTGATCTTTATCAAACTGTATACCTAATCCAGTTAACCGATCTATCCTCGCCGTCTCGTTCTAGGTGCACCTGAACGCAACGTTATTTGTTAATAGAAAATTTGTCGTAGAAAAGTTTTTGAGAGTGGTTTATATCTACCTGGCTACCTAAGCTTTAGGTAATATTATATATAAATAAATGTTCGTACTCGGGCGTTTGTTGTAAATTGTCCGTAGGGAATTTTCGAGCAGGACGCTATATATACGATGCTACTTAATAATCTATTTATAGTTGTTCCGATTTGAAATGGACCAAATTGCTTCTAATATATTAAATAAGATAGCCGGAGGACTTATTATAAGAATCATAATATATTCGATGACATCGTCGAATATACTCAAACAGACAACGAAAAAAACATAATACCGATAGAAAGGGAGTGAAAGAGCTTTCTGACATCATAATACATCACAAGAGTTTGTTAAAGACGACGGTTGTCGTAAATCACTTTATTTTTACACAAATAACATAATAATTTAATTATAAATCTGTATTTTTAAACCATAAATATTGTTTAAGACTTTAAGTTCAATATACCATATACAAGTTAGAAAGTTTTTCTAAACTTAAATATTTCAATGCGAGATTCAAACGAACACAATTTTAAATTCAAATACTCGAGTAAATATAAACGTTTAATTAAGTTTTATTTACAAAAATCGTAAATATAATACAGCGATGTTTTTGATTTTTATTCTTAAACTTTGATAATTCTATTATATTGATTTTGTTTTATAGGTAGTTAGGATTAGTAGAATGTTTTATATTGATGAGAGTGGATTCTATAAAATATAATACGAATAAAACATCTGGTGAGTGAAGATAATATTATTACTGTCCAAACAGATCAACCAAAATCTAACGTGAATATCAAACGATATTCAAGGGATGAATAGGGAACGAATAATACCTATTGCCTACTTGTGAGATTGGTATAGATTAGCTCATATTACAGCTCTATATGGGACGAGGAGCATTATAAAAGAAAGTACATATACCTTAAACTTATTATTTTTATGACTAATACAATATTGTAATATCCTGATCATTATCAATAAATTTTTATTTTATTCTTTATGGAAAGTCTTTAAGAACAACAGTTATTGTTTATTACATATTAGGCTTCTACAAGTTCGTGTACAGTTTCATATTCTTATAATATTACGAGCAACGGCCTACGAATAATATAAATGTACAATTAATTATTATTATTATATTTATTGCACTATACAAGAGTCGTGCCTTAATTTGTCATTATAAAAATAGCAGTAAGGATCAAAATTATATTTAAAGATCTTATGTATTAATCCTATCTACACTATTTGTGTACCTACCTAGTTTGTCATTTGAAATTGAAACTATAGGTCTCTATGATAAAATATACATTAAACACAAAATTATGATAAACTAGAAGTTATGAAAAATAACATTTCATACAACTTTATGTATCTTTAATAATTATATTTAGAATATTCTATATAGATGAACAAAATATACGTACAATGAAAAACATAATATAATAACTTGTAGGTAGTTGACTACAAATAAATATATTTTTATAATAATAGAGCTATTATTATTATTATTTTGTATATTATTATGATTATTTATGTACTAATTCTTCGTACCGAGCATACACCAACTATATGTACAAAACAAATGAACCATCGCACTGAATAACGCTCAGAATTTTTCAAATCGTTTTAGAGACACAAAATAAAGAATAATGAACCGAAAAATCACGAATGAAAAGGGGAAGTAATGGGTAACGTTGCAATTCAATCGGAGTTTCACCTTTCATATATACATACATGCATTCAATCGTTTAGGTTTTTTTTTATAGTACGATTTACACTAGGGAAATTATACGAATAGCAGGTATTTTATGTTTATTATAAATATTGACTGTACACCGGAATGCCGGTCGATCTGACTACTTAATTAACTTAAGTCTATAATATGGTATGTACGTTGTATCAAAATTTTATATTGTCTATGTCATAGACTCTATGACTAATAATTAGTGAATCGATTGACACTGTAATCCTCATACAAATGTATACACAATACTATATATACATACGAATTACGAGTAGTTGAGCACGTTTATAGATTAATAGGATAAAATATGGTTCAATATCGTTTGTTTGGCGTGATGTTAAATTAAAAACAAAACAATGCTTTCGTATAGAATATATTTAGTCATTTAGACGATTCTCTTTTCGATTAATTAATATGAATTATTTACGGCGTACGTCTAGCAGATTTTTAAATGGCACATTTTGTGTGCTCAATCAAAAGCTAACACGTGTATCGCATGTACAAAGCTTACCTATATAATATTATTAGAGTTCACGCCGGGCTGGGTACAAATGTACAATATTGAACTCTTATTATAGTTTATGGACAACGGTTTTATTACGATGTAGAAAAACGTGTTTTATTATAAATATGATGTATATATTTATTATATGTGTATTGTGTATGTGTAATGATAAGTCCATAAAAATATACGTTCGATTTGTTATGGATTACCTTGAAAAGTAGACTACCTGTAAACGACAATAATAGTATATAATAGAAAAATAAAAATATTCCTTGAAGTACTAAAATATGATATCTATCATAAACACGTGCACAAAATAAAAAAAAAAATTAAAAAAAAAATGAAAAACGTGCATATATAACATTTTAAAGTTTTAATAAATTATTTAAAATACGTGGTAGCTGGGTTTGGTAGGTACTTACAGAATAATATTTTAAATACATATCATTTTATTGTACAATAAATTAAAATTAGATATCCATCGTTTAAAAAGTTAAACTGTATAAGGAAAATGAATTATTTTTGTCATAGAATTTTTTAATATTATTAGACACGTAATTATATAGGTATTTAAAAATATATATATAAATTTGAATGGGAATATGAATTTTTTTAGACGGCAACGTTAAATGAAATGAAATTTACATTATTATGGAATTGGAAATAATTATAATCTACAAATGTATGGTTCGAGAATCATATTCATAATGAGTAATCATTATTAGAGTGTCTAACTAGTAGTATAACTAATGAGTTTTATGAAGCTGAAGGATAACAATATTTTATCCAATTGTAAATTCTTGTTTATTTTATTTCCTCGTCATTCGTCTCATTCATAAGTCCATACACCAAAGTTTTGAAACTACCACAGGTGATTCGCTATAATAATTGACTGCAGAACTATATATAAACTATGATATATATATATACAATACCTACCTACTGTAAATATATCGAACCAGCGTACTTTAATAGACCATACAATAAAGATAGGTACATAAACAATTATAGTTTATATTTTAATTAATATGTATTATGTAAATAATATGCAATGTAGTACAATATATATTATATAGCGTCGACCTACATACAAACAACAGTATGGGATTTATAATGATGTGAAAAAATTATAAACAATTTGTTAAAAAAAAAAAATTGAAGGAAAGTAGCTTTAAAAAAGAAATTTTCCACGCAAATTTGATATTATTACATAAAACGCACGTCATATTGTTTTAGCCCGCAGCTGTTTATTATTTGCAGTTTTGCTGAAATTATTTTTGTTCTTATGTATCGCTTACTAAATATGTATTTTTGTAATACTGGTGTACAATAACGCCACAAAAAGTTTTTTCTAAAATAGTATTTTAAATTTAAAGCTTTTCAATAGTGAACGCTTTTTAGTTGCTTATCATATAATAATATGCATTTACTGATTTAAATGTAATTCAATGCTGTTACACATACCTTGTATAGTCGGTTTGGTTAAAATAATATTGTATATAGTTAGTAAATAATAAATACGGTTTTCAAATGAAAACTACAAATTCGTATATATTTATTCAGGACATAGATTTCAAACTTATGTATGAAACGGTGTACCGTTTTTCCCGGGAAACAAGGAAAAATGTTCTCAAAAGGAAAAACGGCCACTCGCCCACTCGGATGATATACTTTCAGTCGAACGATATACGCATACGCATTTATATTTATAAAAACTATAACAATGTTTATTATCATATTTCAGGTAATGTAATATGATGATTTATTATATAATGCTCTATATTATATAATTTCAACGAAATATTATATTAATATCAGTGTATTATTGAATCACATGTAATAAGCAATACACAGTATGTACTAAAATTATTATTTCAAACTATGTTTAATAACATTAAAATTATTTATTATTTATTAAAAAGCAAATTTAGAACAATATAAAATAGATTGATTGACTATTGTTATGTATAACTAAATATTTAGTATAAATATCACAGTACTTAATAAGTCAGAACGGACAAATCAATTTTCAGCGAAACGTGTTAATAGAGACAGTGATATATTTTTTACTTAACTACTCAGTACTCTACTTGTAAAATGTGTATGGTTACATTATTTTACTATAATATTATCGAACGATCATCATTTTGAGACCGTTACACTGCCGAGTACGTAAAACGAGATTATATGAATTACCTACGAAAACATGATATGATAATTGATATTCACTCTAGAATATTATTTTCGCTATATCAGAATAATATGTCTGCCGCAGTAGCATCACTACACAGGCTCTCTCAGCGTTATTTAAAAATAATTTATCTTAATCAAAGAACACTGCTGCTGCAGCTACGTATAGTTCCGGCTGCAGATTGTAGTAATTAGTAAAGCTGTGCCCAGCGACGCCATCGGGACTTTATAATAACGTGTTTGACGGACGGACAACTTAATGACGACAAAAACCCTTTTCGCCACCGCACCGTCACACCTCCACCGCCGTACTGATACCACTGCGACCCGCGCGCGTGATGTCAAATATGAGCAACGCTCGCTGTTTCGTTAGCGGCCGCACAATGGACTTTCTTAATGGCCGATCCCACGGTGGCATAAAGTTATTATTATAATATTATTAATTCGACCGCGCAATACATACTTCTTGCTAGAAACGTCGAGTTGGATATAAGCCCAAAGTGGCGTTCGTGACAACCACGGTATCACACGAGTATAGTATATATATATATACATGGCACGCATCCCCAGCGGCTGCAGTTGAGTGAACCCTTCGCACACTGAGTTTAATGTAACATTGTTTATTAGTTGTCACCGACCGGATTGCAATTTTTAAATTAAATTATATAGGTACATCTTATATTTGTATTTTTAAATCATTTGAAAAAAAAATATATCATCTTCCAGAAGCAGTGAAGCCATTTATTTCGTGTTTTATAGACGTAGATTTGTTTTTTTTAAAACTTATCAGTAACCAAAATTAAAAAAAAAATCATAAAAAAGGTCAACGCCGTCAATACACCTACCCAATATTATGATTACATAGAATCATTTTTATTATTATTTATTATTAAAAAAAAATAAATATTAATACGAAACTAATAAATAAAATAATGGCACGATGATGGCAGCAGAAATTGTGCGTGCTATCTACGTATATATTTTTTGACCTTAAAAATAAATTAGGCTATAATATTATAATAATGCGATGTATCTACCTAATATATGCAATACAACGAGTCATAATTCATAGCTGGATAATGTCTCAATACGATAAAAATATTAAACGGTGTATCTACCTATTCACAAGATAGTAAATAAACATAATTGTCTATAATTACCTATATGAATATATAACTATACTCATTAACAGTAAATATCTATCCCATAATATGTAATTATATACAAGTCTTGTGAAAAAAAAATAGAAATCGATTTAGCACAATATAAAATCGTTTTATAATGTTATCAAATATTATTAAAATTATAATTATATTATACTGTTTAACTATTGAATATAATATTATATGTACTTAACAATAATTTATAATTATAATCAAACTAAATCATCTCTTTAAGATCTATACTTGATCATATTATTTTAGATTATTTCCATTTGTAATGACGTAATCACAATAATATAATAAATAATATGTGTAAATTACATAGGTATTATATTATTTACATTAACACTTAAATATGACGTTAAAATGTTTAGACTACTTTTATATTGCAATTTTAAAACGTAATAATAATAATTCAAATTATTACTCTACGCATTTATACTTGTATAATAGCCCCACAAATTATTCGATTACATTTAATAATAGCATTTAAAATTATAAAAAAGAAACAATTAGATTGAATTTAAAATAAAATTAAGAAACACTTATTTCTTTAGTAAATGGCGCCGGTGATGTCCTCTTTTACGACTTCGGAACCACCCGGTTGATGGCCCCTTATTTATTTTGTAGAGCTTCTACTTTTTTACCCTCGGAAAAATGTTGATGGATCACTTGTACTTATTCATCCAGTATTACTGTGTATACTACTCCTGAGACCGATCCGTTCTAAGTTTTTTCAAACTTTATATCGTTTACATAAACAAAGACCAGCCGTAAAGGAAAGAAAAAAATAAAAATAATAAATCGACAATAAAGTATAGGTAGATTTTTATTTTTTGATTTTGAAAACAGTAAATTTGCAGTCGATAAAAATAATAAATTGACGGTGAAAAATACGCATGGTATGATAAAATACGACAAAATAAATTCTATATTATATTTTTTGTGTAAAACTTGGACATTAAAATTAAAAATTTAATAATGAATATTATTTAGGCATAAAATATAGTGGAGACTGCGGCTTTTGTGAAAACAATATTCTCGTGTTTTGTATGTTATTATATAATATGTGTTTACTGTACATGTCGAAATTAAAATTTTAATTAGCATAATAATAAACTTAAATATTTACTGCGAATTAATGCAGTGTTTTTCTGTACATTAGTATGATAAAATATAATAATATACATATATTTTACACGAATTTTCGAAGTAATATAATTTTTAATTTATTTAATATTAATTATTTGGGAGATTCTTAGTATCTACGGGTATTATAAAATTCATAATATACACATATGTAACTAAAATAAAATTTATATATATATATATAACATCATTGGCTATCGGCCGATACCGGAAGGTCATTGTGTAAAAGCTTTTGCAATGCAAATGAACAACAACGTTACATAAAAAAAAACATATTTCGACGTTGGTATAGGTATGTGATAAAAGCTCAAAAACTACCATGTACAAGCGCAGACAAAAGATAAATGAAAAGTTATGAGCAACGATGAAGAGTTTGAAACCTTTCTTATCTTTTTTTCCTCATTCCCTGGGAATTATCCCGACCACCGCCATGCTTTGTACATTGTATGTCTCTGTATATAGAGGCTAAATGCATTTATCCCAAAATTGTGGTAATATAGGTGGACCGACGGTTGAAATGACAAAGGTCTGCGCCCGAGCTCCCCCTATATACCCAGGAATAAATATCAACTATAAAAGATAAACTCACCACGTGTTTTTATAAATCTCTAGTAAATTTTTCACTGTATATGTATAATTTAAGTATAAGTACAATAATGGTAAAAATAATGATAATATATTATATTGTGTGTAAAAAATTATTCTAATATTGCAGACGGTTTTGCCAACAGTTGTAAAATGATATAAAAAGTATTTTATTTTATTTTAACTAATAACTATAGTAATATTAATGTGGTACGTATAAATAAACCTGACCTTTATATTATTAGGTATGTTTAGTTGATATACGTTAACTAAACAAAACCGATAGTAATTAAAATGTTGTAGGATATTTATTTTCTAATACAAATTAGACAATGACAGTAGACACTTTAATATTGATCGAATCTAAAACAGTTCAATGCTTACTATAATTATTTGTCTTTCGAAACTCGTTACGAAAACACAAAAATAGAATAAACATTTGGATTCGATGTTCGTTTTTAGGATTTTTAGTTTTTAGGTATGTTTGAAAGTATTATAGAAATTGAAAATTGTAGATGGTTAAGTACTTATATTAAAATAAGGTTTATTCATATTTTTTTTTACTTGTTAATTTAATTATGTGTATAATATAGTATATACTAATTTATGCTTTTATAAATTTTAAATAAGATATAGTATGTTTTTTTGTTGATTTAAATGCAAACTATTTCTATTTTATTCGCAAAATTGTAGTCAAAATATACATACAAATGAGCTTTTATTTTTAATTACAAATGCGTTCGGGTATAATTTATTATAATATTTTACTAAAAAGAAAATTACTCTTTTTATTTTCGTGGGTGAATTGACATCACATATTTTTATATTTATTTTTAAATTTAATTTCATGTGTTTTCTATAATGTAATATGTATATTCCTTCCTACGCATTATATAAAAAAAAAACCTAACCACACTAATGGGTAAATTCCAAATGTTATATTTTTCATTAATTTAATTTTTTTCATAATAGGTATATTTGTATTTACATATGTATTCAATCAACAAGAAGCTAAATAGTTATGTATGTACGTTGATAACGTGCAAATATAATAATTATACAGATATAGGCCTATATAGATGTGTTGTTTAAAAGAAATAATATTATTTAACATACCTATTATAATACTCAATCTATATAATATGTTAATAACAGCAACAATAATAATATGATAACGTTTTGTTAATTGAACATAAATGTAAAACATTCCGCAAGGATTTTTGATTTGTCTATATTAACAATATACAATTAATATTGTACAGCACATACTATTTACTATAATGATAAAACACAATGATGATGATGTATAAACTGTAAGTTTTGTTTCGACATCGAATTGATAAATATAGAACATATCATAATCATACGTTTATAAGTCGATTACGGGATATTTTAAACAAAACCAATAAAAAACGTATCTTTGACTTCAGACATGTATATCCATAATAATAAATTTATATTCTCTAAAATTCAACTATCACTAATGGCGTATCTCGTGTTAAGATGATGTATACGATATATTTTAAAAGTAAAAAATACACTATTGTTTAATGTATGGTTAATAATTTTTTATTAAGTCTATATGAAGTTATAATTATAATTTCCGATTCGGATAGTTTGCGAGTATTTAGTACGATGACGAACAAGTGAAGATAATGGAGACAACCTATAAAATATAATATTGTTGTAGAACAATACTTATTACTAGTAAGTATTTAAAATTACTAATGGTCATCGTTCGAATGACTCGCGAAGGCTCACAAAAATATTGTATGGAAACAATGAACAAGAACAGAAAATAATCATAAAATAATGGACATCGAGCGAGTCGTCCGCCGATGATCGACTACGTGCATTACACCACACGTCATGTATTTCAACGTTGTTAGGTGTTACAGCATCACAGTGCACGTGCTCACGAGGGACGAGTAGTTCAAAGAATACGGCTGAAACGCTGTCCGCACGCATACATAATAATAATAATAATATATAAAACGCGTCGTAGCGGAACGGTGAAAATCTCGTGACCTTTTCATAATATTTTACCGTATATTATAATATTACATTACTACTATTATTGTACAACATTATACTATACAGGGTGTTTCACCGAGCACGCTATTAAATGATATTGAAGTAAAAATTAACAATTTCAAAAAGTCGATTTTGAACAACTGCATTGAAGAAGAACAAGGAGATAGCACGGTTGGTTAATCATCTTGTATTATTATAGGTATACTATACACGGTGGTGCTGTATATTATGTTATTGCGATATTTCGTTGGCCGGGCAAACTGTGTACAAAATATATTATCGCGGTGCCTGATACTTATAATTACCGCTGTGTGCACCCGGCTACGGCAGGCCTCGGGAAATTGAAAGTACACACAATAGTCTAATCAAATGAAAATGTTTGCCGTAATTTGATTATACGGCGCACGTGATCATATTACGTTGTATAATTATATACGTACCTATGCGCGTTTTTCACCTCTCCGGTTTTTATCCCGCGGAATATACGCTCGCTCGTCTTGTCCGAACCGCCATTACCAACCCGGTATATACAGTACACCCCCGTGTGCTTTCGCCGTTTTTCATTTAGGTTATAATTGTAATAATATTATACATCACGCGTGCGTTTCTCGTTTTACAGCCGCCGCGCGCACGTGTTGTGAATTAAAACTCCGTTCAAAAATCGTTAAAAACCCACGAGGAGAGTTCGTGGAAAATTATTAAATTCTCGAGCCGGGAAAAAACGAAAATCTTCGCAAAACTGTGTGCCATTTTTCTTTTTTATGTTACATAATATTAATATTATCATACGTCGTATGCGATTATCGCGGTCGCACGGGTTAAGTATTCAACGCGCATTTGATATAGGCGATCACTCATGCACACCTGTACATGAGATGGCGTGGTGTCTGCGCCCAATATAATACAATATTCCACGCATGTGAAATATGCGTATTATAACATAATATTTTATTTTACATGTATTAAGGTTTAAATTCCGTTCCGGGACGAAACGTTTTGCAATCACGCGCAATGTGAATAATAATTAATAACGCTGTAGACGATTTTTTAGCACAGGCATCAGGATTTGATCCAATACCATATTAATCTAGTACCAATTAATCTATTATAATGTTATTGTGATTAAATAAAAAATATAAATGTAACTTGCTGTAATACGAATTATGCAACTTTCATTGCAACACTTATCGTCATGCCAAATAAAAATAAAAGTTTAAATACAATACAAACTCTTCAAATTTCGATAGCTTTGAAATATTAAATGACAGTTATTTCATTAGTTTGTTTTACACTAGCTTTGATATCGGGGGTAAAATCAGAATCAAAACAAAATTTTACAACTATAGTGTAAAAAGAAAATTATAGGTACTCTTTTGATTAGTATAGACCCAATAAGCATTTCCTGTGGTGGGTCAAGAGTGCTAATGTTTGTGTTAAAATGTAATTCTCTATTTCTGATAATTGATTTATTTCTATAAAAATCGTTAGATCATGTAATTAATTTCGATTTTTATTCTAGTAAAAACAAGATAGGTACCTCGAACATTGTCATCATACTACAGTTTTAACATATTTTGAATTGAATCAATTCAAATATAAATAATTTTGGTACATTTATGACATACTAAAACTGCAAGTACCTACGTTATTATATTGTTATGCATTGGAATAGATTATTTGATATTTCATTGCATTTAATCTACAATTACGTAATTATTTAATTAGGTATATGTATATAAATTTAATTTTTCGAGTGGTGAGTAAAACGTTATTATTTGTAAGTTAAATATGTCATGTATATATTATCCAAGTAGAGTAAGTAAATATTTTACTAAATTGATATCTTTTTTTTCTTGTATATATATTATATATTAATACTCAAAACAATGGCATAAGTGAACTTCCAAAAGTAAACATCGATATAATAATAACTTAAGTTTATTACATCGTCACACCCAGGTCGAAATTTAAATAATACATTTAATGTTATGCTTATGAATATCGAAAAATGTTTTAATTTGTAGAATATACAATTATTAACGAACGTTCACTGTTTTTTTTTTTATTAATAGTTTAATGGTTATTTGTATTGAAGATGTATGTCTTCGTAATATAACGATCTCCAAGGGCAAATATATTAATTAAAAATATTCAGCGAACCCAATTACTTTGATATACACATAATAATATTGTTATTTGTTTTTTTATTGTAAACGATTGATTGCCACAAGAAGAGAGACACATGCGCAATTTCAAAAAACAAAATATTCCTAATTGGTCATTGTTATAATAGATATAAAAAACAACACATCATTGTATTATAATAATACACTCGATCGATAATAATAATCGTAATAGAGATAGCTAAGTTATAATAGTAATAAAATGAATAAACATCACGCATCAAGAATTGTGTACGATGAAATTGGGTTAAAGTGTATCGGAAAAAATAACCAAACTGATTTCGACGTTTATTATGAAAGTTAATGATGCTGTGTGGGAGTTAATTAGGAAACACAAAGATAAAAATTTATATAAACTGTATCAATAAATAACACTAAAACAATCGATATTCGATGTTTAATAATAAAAATAAAATTATTGAAATTAGGACAAACTACTCTGATAGGTGTTAACAGAGTTCAATTCGGTTCAAATTTTCTATCAATCGATGTAATGTACCTACATCCCACGTACGCTATAAAAACATGTTTATGATTTTATATAAAAGCAAAGCTAAAAATCCGATAAATCTAGAAACATATTGATAACCATTAACTATTAAGGCATTATAATAGGTTCCTATCTAAATATACATTTAATTCAAAGCATAAATATTTTATAAAACTTTTTAAGAATTAGAAAGCTTTCAGGGATGTATAAAATATTTTGAGTAGCACTCGATGGTTACTATGTCCATATTGTGTAGTATTCGCACGAAAACCCACTAAGATATGATTTGACGGAAAATAAAGCTTACATCATATTCAAGTACAAAGTCAAGATTCCGGCCCGAGTGTTGGGGACTTTTAGGGTTTATTGCCCATTACTAGGTAGTAGTTTAACACCTCCATAATGCGTTATGCATTTACTGGTAACTGCTGCAGGGTTCTATAAGGTGGCTTCGTGGGTTATAAACCATTACGAGACCCAAACAGCACCGTATATTAGTAAGTATATGCTTCTCAATATACTTCTTGACAACCATAATGAACACGTAACCCTGGAAACTCCGGAAATAATTTGTCCAACCGCATAAACAGCTTAAAATTGGCATTATTTGCTGTGATACATATATACGTCTTATAATTTATATTATACACTGTAACCTACCTATAATATAAAATAATATATAGTAACATTTTTATATTAATCGCTAAATTTTTATTTCTAAAATGTTTTGTGTTAAGTTAATTTTTCATACTTCACCATATTACGTATAATACACATTCAATAATATATTTTTAACACTTAACCGTTTACACAATATTCCTCGTACTTACAATATACTCTATATTGTTATAGAAATAGTATTATTGAATTATATGGATTGTTTTTTGTTTTGTTTTTAAGAAGACAAAATACTAACAAAATGGTGTATTCCAAACATGTTTAATAATAAATAATTAATTTTATACTTAAATATTGATGGTTAAAAATACTGTGAAATATATTTTTTTATTTCATATATAATGTATTTACTGCACCGGTTATAGTCAATAAAAAAATATGTACCACATAGGTACATGTCATATTATTTATCCAGATTAGCATTCTCATTGCTTTTATTACTTTTTCGATTATATTTTTAACCGTATCGATAAAAACGGAGGTATATATTTTAGATACATCCTACAGTTTTCATTTATTTTACATTGGTCCAATGGTCCATTAACGGATAAAACTATAGAGTATTAAATACTGGTACAATATAATATATTATAGCCACTGCATAACAAAAAAGTTAAATTAAAACAGGTGGCACGATATCAACTAGAAACACATATTTGATATAAGCAACAATAACAGATTTTCTAAACGAATTGTGTGACAATTTGCTATAACACTATAACACCTATAATTTTAAAAATAGAATAATATTCAGTAACATAACATTATAACATTATACATTTTTTACTTGTTATAGTTAAAATGTTGTATAATACATTTAGTGCAGAATGACAAGTATAATATATAAATAACTTTATATATTTTAAATGCAATACTATTTTTCTTTCTCTAAAAACTAAAAAGTAAAGTCCTATAAATCTATAATTCCTTCTGATGTTAAAATATTGTCGTCTTTCATTTCGCTCGAAATCCAATTTATAATTTAACACATTTTTTGGGGGTAGGTAACAAAATAAACTGCAAATGTTTTATGCAGTACTTATAGGGATAGATACTTACATCAAATGCGCTACGTTAGAATATAATACAAAAATATATAGGTATATATTTTTAATGATTTTATATAATTTTCGAAAAAATCGAAAAAATCGGTGAAGATAAACAGTATTATACTCATTTATAGATAGGTTATAGCCTATAGGTGACATACTTAGATAATCAAGCTTTGCCCATGCTTGTTGAATGTTTTTATTTTTTGTTTAATCCAGTATATAACGTTTAATTACTGTTGTCTTTGACCTATTGAGGAGACGGTAGTAATTTATATTATATAATTTTTTAATTGTATGTATTATTGACCATCGTCACTTAGATATATGTCCTTGAACTACAGTGACATAATTACAGGGTGATAGTATGTATATATATCATATATAGTATATAATATTATAATATATATAGATTACTTATAGGAAGTAGATAGTGCTAATATAGGCATTTATTATAAAATAGTTTTAACTTTTTAGTTTATGAATGGAACAAAAATCAGTTAAATTTACATTTTATATATTTTATTTCAACAATTTTAGGATAATGTTTAGAATGCAATATATTTATTATTGATTTCATATTTTAAACAACCGCTATAACTTAAATTGCAATTTATTATTACAATTTACATTACGTATAAATATTATTATTATTAT
>VUJU01002439.1:236-25353 GCA_009835225.1 Aphis craccivora
AATTTTTGTCAATATTTGAACTTCAAATACTAATAAAAATACTGGTCTAGTTCTAGTAGTTAACCGTTTATTGTAAATTTAAATAACACTTTGCTAATTATAAAATCATAATAGCTAATCATAATGTCGTTTTTTTCCTAGATTCATCTAACGTATAGGTAAATAAGACCGGTATAGGGGGGGTTTACTTCCGCATTACTTGGAAAATGATGTGTTAAATTTTAATTCAATGATAAATTATTAATGATTGTAGGTACTCAAACAAAAAACGATTCTGATCTTCTATGTGGGGTATATATTATTTCTTAAAATAAAGTTTATTATAGATACTGCATTTATATGGGTACTGGGTAGATAGATTATTATTACTTATTAGTATTTGTTCAGTCAATATTCTAGATTTAAAGCATTTTTGTTCAACCAATTCCAGCATGTCGAATGTATCGTAAAATGGCGTAAATAGATTATGAATGTTATAATATGTTAGTTTAAGATTGACATCAATTTAAATTAAGATTCGGTTATATTTAGAGTAGGTACTTTGATAAGGCTCTACCAATAGGAACTCTGGTTATACTTTTTTATTAAGTATATTGTTTTGTTGAAAACTAATTTTGAGTTGAATATCGCAATTTATTATTTTACAATTATTAAAAAATATCTAGTGTATATTTCCTACTAGATCAAATTAGTTATCATAAAAATATTAAAAACTATCTCTGTGTTAAATTATTGAAGAATGAAACACGTTTTTGCCCAAAACGTTATGATTAAATAAAATATTTTATTTTTCATTAAAGACATTGGTTATGGTTTCATATTTATTAGTGCATTTACTATACTTTATATTAAGTACCTAAACAATATACTTCAAAGCACTTTTTTTTTTAGATAATCCAATATTCGGAAACTCTTCTAGCCTTATTCCTCAGCCAGACTGGAATAGTCTATGCTCTTATAATTCATTTCAACCATCAGCGACGTTCGATAAGGATCTACAAGCAATTGATATCGACAATGATTTACTTCGGTTCAAAACAAGAGAACTACATGAAAACGATATGCTCATGTCGCCACCTTCATAAACATTTATTAATCATTTGTTAAGTAAATTGTTAATTAAATAAACTATATATACAATTATGTTAAATGTCTGTTTTAATTACTCATAAGTCATGTTATAAACATAACTGTTCCGTAATTCTGCAGGATCAAGGATTCATACCTACAGATTACAGGACCTACTGCGTGTCTGCATATAGCTCTCTATATGCCACATAAAAAAAAAAACATTTAACAATAAATAAATATAAGTATATTTATATATATTTTATTTTCGTTGGTTATTTAGTAACCAACTAAATAAAAAAGGTTAAAAACTATGTTTTTAAAAATAAATAAATAAAACTAGTTATATAATAATATACAACTTCGCTAAATTAGGTATAACAGGTATTTACAGTACTATAGTAATAAATTAAAATAAAATTATTATATAACAACTGTAGTTTCTAAAAAGCCCAACTTCTATTAGCCTATCTTACTTATACAATATCTAAAAACTAGCCGGTCGTTTGGAAAAATAATAAATAGTTCCAAAACAGGCTAAGTACTTCATCGCAAAGAGCTTAGATTTTTGCAAAAGACTAATCTTCAAATTATGAACTACGACATAAACAGGTAACATATTACATTGCTTAGACCTTATATAAATTATAATAAGTCTATACGGACAAGTAGGACAACGTAATGTTTAGTTACCTATTGAGTGTATGTGTGGTTGCATAATATGTATATATATACCTACATTATACCACATTGTAAGTTGTAACAATATAGTGTTACAACATGTTACTAAGGCAACTCTGAAATCACAACAATTAATTTATTGTTGTTGTTTTTTTTTTGTTATGTACCAGATTACTTAAAACAAAAAAATAAAAAATCTATTTTTCTACTATATTAGATTATGTTCTACATTAAATGCATATGTATAACAATATAATAGCTAGGGAATCTAAGTAAAAACACAAAAATGGTCCAATTAGATTTAAGTAAAATGTTAGCAGTCTCTATAGATGACATGAACGAACAGGATCTAGAACAGTGGTACGATGAAGTCACAGTAACCGAATGTGATCAATTGGATTTCAAGCTGGATCGTAGACAATGTGAAAACATGTTTATAATTTTTCGGCGAATATTGATGTATAAAGGAGAACAAGTAAGACGAATACAAAACTATGTACCTATTGCTAAGTACTTGACAATTTAAAATGCGCTGTATTATAATGCTTGATTTAATAATATAAAGGTCGATTCGTTGATGACTGAGATCGAAGAATTGGCAACAAAACAAGGAGAAGAAGAAGCGAGAAGATTGAAAAAAGAGGAAGAAACTAGAACTTTTAACGTGGATGATTTATCTCAAAATGACCGTAATTGATGAATTATTATTGATAATAATATATAATATACATATTATACCCCAAAACGATTTTTTTTATGTGAATAGTACAAGGTGGCCGGTGGGATCTTGACGTTTTCCATGTTTTAACTGAATTCAGGAATTCAGGAGCATGGACAGCACCTACTCGATGTTATTTTTTACAATTAATAAATGTTTAAATTACATATTATTATCTGTGTAATTACAAATAACTTTGAGTATTCAATTTCAATTTTCAAGAAAAAATAACTGAGTACCTACAGTTTATTTATAAACGTCGGGTTTTCGTCGGTAACCTTGTATAAACATAAAATAACAGTAATAACTAATAACCTATATTAGTACATAAAGTATATCTTTAATATACCTACTTAAAAATGTATACATATATCGAGTAGAGTAACTCTAATAATGTAATGTTTTGGTTTAATCGTGTGATTAAATAAAGCTCCGATTTTAAATAATAAATATTTAATAAATTGGAAACAATTTATTTAAGGTACTCGATTACTTGGACGAGACCCTTTTCGACCAAAACAAAAAGTTTAATACACACTTTATACATATAACATATCGAAAATTATTAAAACCTATGTACCTATAATATTTATCATCAATTATTTAATCAGTAGTCGTACAAAATCTTTTAGGTAGGTACAACTTATAATTTTAAGTTTTCTAATAAATATAAAAATGATATATTATTAATTGTTTATATTATATTGTACATATTTTATAAATTAATTTATATTTTTAATAATTTTCAATATGTTGTACATAAAGACTTTAAGTATTATAATAAATAATATTGTTATTATTAAACGTTTTATTTTGGCCGAAAGGCGAAAAGCGAAGGGTATGATTTTGGTCAAACGCTTACTGGTAATGCGACCAAGTATACTATAATAATTGTATTCCAGTTTCTTTTTCAAAAATATTTCTTAGTATAATAAAATACAATAATATAATAATATAAAATAATAAATATATGTAACTATGTAAGGCTTACATGCACCACTGTAAGCAAATTAAATCTTTTATTTTATGTTCTATTTTTTATATTTATTATATTATGTATGCGTAGTTGAAACGTAGATTAGTCAATATTAATTTAATAAACTTAAACTGTATATCTAGAAACTGAAGTAATTCGAAAGGAATTGACTAGACTTGAACAAGAAAATGAGCGTTTATCATCAGACGTTCAACAACAAAAACAAGAAGTTGATTTTAAAGTCAAGGAACTGGATAAGGTTATAAAATATTGATTGTTTATTTATTAATTTATTTTATAAATTTTGAAGTTAAAATAAAATACCTAATCATTTTAGACTCTGAAAGGGGCGATGAATATAAAATTTGATTTCACAATAATATATGATTTGTTCTTATATATGAATACACGATAAGTTGTCGATAAAATTTTTCGATTTTTGACTTTTAGGGTAATTTTGGATAACAAATTGGATCTAGTTTGAACTTTAATGTCAAAATTAAAAACTCATTTATTTTTTAATAATCAGAAAAACAAATAAAAAATCCAGGAAAAATTCTTAGAAATTAAATGCAAGATCCTACATAAGTTATTTTTATACTTTTAGAAAATATTAAAAATATATAACCATAATTTTTTAATATACATTTGAAGTTAGAATTTTGTCAAAATCGCAAAAAAGCTAACTATTTCCTTGCTGCTTCCCTTTTAATATCTAAGTTTTGAAATTTAAATGCAAGATTCCCATAAGTATTTTATACCAATACCACATGCAAATTTAGTAGATAGATAATTATGTAAAAACAATTGTTTTTACAGACATTTTAAGTTCAAATTTGAACGAAATTACTTATTTAAACGATAAATAACAATGTTAATTATTTTGTTATAATTTAAAAATATTATTCGTGGTAACTTAAAACATTTTTACGTATAATATTATTGAATAACTATTTGTATATTATTACCTATTATGAATCTTACTATATGCAAATACGTAAAGATAAAATAAAAATTTTAGTTTTATTAAATACAACGTTATTCAAGAAAAAATAATATCAATCTATCGACTATCGCGTAATACTAAAAATAAAATAAATGCCTAATAAGTAATAATTAATAACTATATAAGGTTTATATAAAAAAAAATATCACGAAATTTACTTAGGTAGTGATATTATATAAGCTGACGGTCCTTTTCTGCTCAGAATCGTTTTTCATATACTTTATACAATGATATACTATCATTAAATTCTATAATTTAACTCACCCATAATAGTGACCCACTCTGCACCTAATGTATAGCAAAGCGGTATATCCGCTTGCTTACCTTTTTAATTATATATTGTATTTATTATAGATAACTGCACAATTATCGAAAGTCGAAAATGAAAGAGATTTTCTTCGCCGAGAACTTGATGCTGTACAAGATGATATTTCTGGGCGACAACTAGACGATCAACCTATTGAAGATAACTTGACAATGGCTGAACGGTTTAGAGATTTAACAGAATCTGTTAGACAAAAAAACCAACATATCACACAATTACTTAACGACATTGAGGTATCTTCTATTTGATCATTAATTTGATTGTTAAAAAAGTGGCACACCCAGAGGGTAGGCAATGTTGGCATTATAGTCCTACAAACTGTAGCAATCTGTATTAGCAAATAATATATTCTATATTTATATATTACTTATTTTTAGTAAAAATATTTTGATTTCAATATATTTTAGTTTATCAACCTTTATGTAAATAATTATAAGTTTTAACATAACATTTATGTTATAATATTTAAATATATAAAACAAATTAATGGAAGTAAATTACTTGATTGCCCCCTTCTTACCCACCACAAAAATATTCTGGTTATATAAACCTGGTTCTGTCACTAAAAATATTTTATTTAGATATCAGAAAAGGAAAATCGAATGTTAAAACAACTATTAACAAGCACGAGAGATGAACTTAAAAATGCTACGCAGCACTTGAATACATTAAGTGCTGAATTTGGAAATATGAAATGTTTACAGGATGAGTACACAGGTATATTATTTTTACTATACTGTCATAATAAATAGTAGGTAAATACTATAATATATTCAGGGGTGGTCAAATGTAAGAAGCGGGCTATTATCTCCCATGGTTTTTTTTTTAATTGATTTATGTTTTAAACGATTTATACTTAACGTTAACGTTATACTCGCATGTTTTGTCTCTGTTTTACAAGCACATAACGACATAACATACTAAATACCAAAATGCATATTATGTAGAAAACAGTTAAAATTTTTAATAATGGATATTATTATAGTGAATTTATCTATTACCAAACATAAAAGTAAAAATATCTATGTTGAATGGTCTCTCTTGAGATTTTTACAATATTTTAATTTTTAAGCGAGTTATGTTGTGACGTAGAGTATGTGAAATACTTATGTGTTCATAATAGACTTATAGATTAAAATATTGTTAAAACCGACAGCGAAAGTACACAGATAATATTCTTAATTTTAAGTTAAATCACTTTAATATTCAAGCTTACACACAATTTAAACTACTGGATTTACATTTTGAAGGTACCACGTTCTTTTAAACCCATTAAATAAATCTTATTCTTTACAGCTTATTAGTTTTTGCTGTATTATAGTTATTAGTTAAAACATAATTTATAATTTAATCTAGGTACAATTTGAAAATTATACAAAAAACCGTAATGTATTTTAAACATTGAATCATTGATTAAATATACAAATATATATTATATATATAATAATAATAATAATAATATATTATATATATATATATATATATAATAATAATAATAATATATTATGTATATTGTATATTTAATCAATGATTGAATTATATTTTAAGCTATCAAAGACCTGGCAACACCAGGTATCATGATATTATAATATTATTTAGGTATTATGATATTCAAAGTACATTTTTAGTTCAATTTTAACATTCTTATCAATTGTTTTGTTAGACAATTTTAATTATACTATATTATTGTTAATTATTATTTATTAAAAATAATTTTGTTTTTTTCTTTCTATATGTCTATACCTACTATAATAATTAATAATACAATATTATTTGTGTATATTACATATATTTACCTACCTATAATAGTTAATAACCACTATGTAATCGTAAAGTGTATTTTTTTTAAATAATTCTACACAACCTACCAACTTAATTGTTGCTTGACACTGAATTCTTTTAAATAATAATTTAAATTTTATTCTGCAAAAATTCATAAGCCAAATTAAAATTAATAAAATAATTCATGCTCCCACGGCCCCCGCCCAACCCATAAAAATTAATTTGTAAACCCCTGAATATATATTATTCCCACGAGTATTGTGATTGTTACTAATTATGCAATTCAAACAATGATTTAAAAGACAGAATTAAAACATTGGAACTAAACGATAAGGGTCTGCGTAGTCAAATTTCTGAACTAGTAGCCGAAAAAGAAAAATGTGAAGAACAAATTGATGAATTAGGCGAAGAGCTAGAATCTAGAATTAAACAACTAACGGTAAATATATAAATTACTTTAATACAAATAATGTATACTAAAATAAAATCATTAAAAAAACATTTTAGGAATTATTGACAAGAAAAGATGAAGAAATTTTGAATTATAAATCAAGGATAGGGTCAACAGATTCAATTGAAAATCAAAATACATATTTAGCAAAACTTCAAGAAGTATGATTACTTTATAAATAATATATAAAATTTACGAGTTTAGGTACCTATAATGCATAAATATATAATTAATTGATAAACATACAAATATTAATAATTACTGCGCTTTTACCGTTGCATAAAAAAGATTAGTTTAATAACCCAGTAAAATGTAATGAATAAATCATGATGGGCTAATAAATAAATCATGAAATCTATTTATTCTGAGCGATACAAAATCTGATATTAGGCCATAGAATGATCATATTTTTCAACCATAGAATAAAAATATAATAAAAGGTTATAAGGTATAATCACGAACTAAAAGATAAAAATAAGATTAGCTAAACTAAACTATTTATTTTAATTCATGGGTATAATCCTTGCTTATATATAGGTACTAAACATTTACTCTGTATGCATATACGCAGCTGAGCGTATACTACGTATTTTTGTACTAGGTACGTCATGATAATGAACATTCTAATTTTCGATAAATATTTTTCACGTACATTACTTACTATAAAATAACTTATATACACTTATATTTCTATATAGAAAGTGATAACAGTTATTATTTTAGACAGTAGCCAGGCAAGAAGATCAAATAATAGAATTCCAAAAACAAGTCCATCAAGCAACCAATGATATTAACCGAAGTGCAGCTGCACTTGAACGACAGAAAAAATTATATAATGAACTGTATAATACCTAAATATTACTTAAAAGTTAAGTATATTAATTTAATTTATTGTAATATTTATAGACTTATTAAAAATAAAGAATCTCCTGAATTAGAAGACTTGCGAAAGAAATTATCTGAAACTCAGGAGCAATTAGAATTGGGCTTAGATAAGTGTCAAAAAGCAGAAGAAGATGCTACTGAGAAAGCAGAACAAGTAACATTTTATATACTTAATGAACTGTGTAGTCATTATTAGAGAGTTATTAAAATTAAAACAAAATTATACAATTAATTTTGCAAAATATGTGAAAAAACGTGAAATATTAAATAAAAGTTTATATTCAATACTTATTTTTAAAAAATTTTAATCAATGCAAAACAAATGATTAATGAATAAATGAGAACAACTCGTCAAAAAGTTAATAAATAGGTATTTAATAAGATATCAAATTTATTTCTCTTATTTTATTTATAACGACGTTCTCTAATACAAACTACTGATCAAATACAAGAATAGGAAATATTTTAAAAATATATATTTATAAAGTTATAACTTATAAGTAAAATATTTAAATATTTAAAGAAATTCATTTACTTCAAAATATACAAAAATATGAAATAATGAATATTATATTTAGGATGTTATAAAACGTTCTTATTTTTACTAATGTTAAAATGTATAGTATTTCATCAAGCAGTGGCGGCTCGTGGTATGGTGCACAGGAGCACGTGAACCATCAAAAAAAAAAAATAAAAATATATATTATATAAAAATTATTAGATTTCTCTTATTAGACTACATATAAATATAATTGATTATAATTATGCATATGGTCTGTACTAAAACAAATATAAATTAATAAAAAAAAAGTTTCCGCAGCTCATATGATGAGAAACCGAGAAATGTGTTTATAAACGATTAATAAATAATAATTCGCGGAGCACAAATTGATGACATGCTCGTCTCCATTTTTTTAATTTAAATGATTAAGAATATCAGTGTACCATTTATTTTTTCTCTAGTACACGAGACCATGATCAGTGACGCAATTAGAAAAAATTTCGGGGGAAGGGGTTAATACAACCCCTTATCCCCCCGTGGTTACGCCACTAGTCACGAGCAATATAAATATAACATACCTATTACAAAAATTATAGATAATAATATTTTTGGAGGTTTGATTAATCAGTTACTCATTTAAATATTGTAACAAAATAATTCATTTAAATGTACATTTAAATTTTTAAAGTCGAATATAAATTCAAATAATAATAAAGCATAAAATTGATATTTCAAGCCCTTAAAAATATTATTCTTTATAATTTTTATACAATAGGTAATTTTACTCGTTACGTGAATGCGTTTTGTCTGTGACATCGTTTTAATAATGACTGTTCTTTATAGTTTAAAAATTGTATAGTGGTAGGCGGTAGCGTATGATTGTATATGCATAAGAGATTTTTACTAAAAATCTATAACCCCCAACCAAACTTAGTTCCTAATTACAATAGTGATACTTGAAGGGTTCTTTCAATTTTGCTTTAATATTTTTAGAACATAAGTAAACACTTTATTTTTTAATAGATAAGCAAATTAATAATACGAATTCGTGAATTTGAATCTGGTGAATATGGTTTGGAAGAGGCTACGGAACAGATAAAAAAACTTAAACAAGAACTGGATGTACGAGACAATCAAATAAAAGAACTTATAGATTCGAGCAATCTACTTCACCAAGAAGCTGATCTATTAGAGCAAGATAATTTGGCCATGAAGGAAAAATTGGGTTTGCCAGTAGATGATGTTGTAAGACCAAAAGGCATGATGGC
The DNA here is from genome assembly GCA_009835225.1 of Aphis craccivora. Classification (NCBI taxonomy): domain Eukaryota; kingdom Metazoa; phylum Arthropoda; class Insecta; order Hemiptera; family Aphididae; genus Aphis; species Aphis craccivora. Next base: position 9,899 of record VUJU01002439.1, read on the forward strand.
TAGGCATAAAGAAGCACAAACAAAAATAACTATGTTACAAAAACAACTGGACGAATGCAAGGAAGTTATTGTTGATCTAAAATTAAAAGTACATATATTTTTTTCTCCGTTTTACGAAAATAAAAAATCATTTTAATTAAAATGTATTTCATTTCAGAATCGTAGTTTGAATAAATCCACTGAATCTGTTAAAAATATTTGTTCAGATGGGGAAGACGATAGAGGTCAAATTCCCAATAAATCTGAGATTTCCAAACCAGAAACAGATATTGGATCTGAACTTGAAGATAATGTTAAAGAATTAATCGAAGAAAATGAATCACTTAGAAAAGGAATGCATGAAATACTCGATAGTATACACAATCAAGATGGTAATACTACTTACCAACTATTGTTTATTTATTTAAACAATAATTAGTAATTACTTACTAATAAAATATCAAAAAATTATAAATTCATTTTTTTTTAAGTGTTAGATATTTAAATACCTTGGTATATTTTTAACTATTATCTATTCTATTTAAATGATAGTTTATATGAAATTTTAATTATTCTATTAATACATTTATATAAATTAACTGCCTATAATTATAATATACTTAATTTATATAAAATATCTTAACTAATGATTGATTATATTAATATAATTATATATATAATGGTTAAACTTAGGATTAAGTGTTGTACGAATTGAATGCCAAAGCTTAGAGAGACTTTTGGAAGCTATGGATGCCAGACATGTAGCTGGATGGTATCAACCTGGTATGCGATTATTGGCTCGAATCAATAATTTGGAGGGTGTAAACTCAAATCTTAGACACCAAATTCATTTTCTACAGTAATTTTAAATCAATTTAATTTTACTAAAATTATTACTAACTATCATTACATAATAATTTTATAGTGATGCACTAACTGCAACCAAACAAGAACTTATCAATACACAGAAAGAAGAAGTAAAACTAAAGAAGCATAATGTATTAGAAGAAATAAAAGGGAATGAACTTTCAGAAAATCTCAAAGAAGTAAAATATTTGTAATGTAGGTTAGCTTTGTCTATTATAATAGTTATATAGTTACAGATTGAGCAAGAAAAATCTCTTCAACTAGAAGAAGAAGTAACATTATTTCAAAATAAATTCCAACAGTTACAAGATGAAATGAAATTAGTAAATGACGAATATGATAATGAAAAACAGAAAATGAAATCGTTGGTGGATAAATTAGAACTAGAACTAAAAATAACCCGTAATAAGGAAAATGATTTGAGAGAACGTTTTCTTGAATTAGAAAAATCATGGAAAACAATGCTTGAAGATCCAGATCAAATTAAACAGCAGCTTTCTTACAATGTTATAAAGTAATAAATTTATATAATACATTAATACCTATTATATATAAAATGTATGTTTAATATTAACATTTACAAATTTTATAATTAGAGTTACAGGATTAACTGAAGAATTACAATTTATTAAAAGAATGTATCAATGTTGTCTCGAAGAGGAACAAATTTTAAAAAAAGAAAAACAAAAAGCACTTGAAGAAGTATGGGCATTGAAGGCAACTTATAGCAAGGAAATAGAAAATTTATTAAAAACTCAAGTACATAAAAAAATACAACTATTTACTCTATCTACAAATTTGTATCTAATATTTAATTTTTTTCAACTATCTCAGGAAAAGCAAAAAAATGAACTAAAAAAATTGAATGATCAAATGAAAAATGTAGTAAATATTGAAGAATATAAAATATTGAAAAATGATTTTGAAGTTTTGACTGCTAAACATAGAGAAATATTACATTTGGTTCTGTTTAAGGTATATAATTTATGAATAAACTAATTATTAAAAGTTCTGAATAGTTTTAAATACTAAAATACCTAACTAACCTATTATTTATATTTTTTTACAATGAGGATATGTCATGTATGACTATATGCCTATTAAATAATTGTTAGTAGGACTGTTGGAGCATCATTGATTAAATATACTATTGTATACACACTTAAATATATATATTTAATCAATAGTAGTATCTTTTAAAGTAATTCTATATTGGTTGGAATTCAAACTTTAAATTAGTTTAAAAAATATAAAAATAAATTTTATCCTAGGAGGATACGTTAAAATTATCATTAGAAAGATTAATGACCGAAGTTACTCTCTTAAAAGATCAACGGTTACATTTTGTGATCGAAGTATCAAAATTTTATGGAACAAACGATGAAATGACTTCCATAAAGGCAGAAAATATCATTTCAAATCAAAGAGCAGAACATTCAGAAAAAATGTATTCACTTTTAAAAGGTAATTACTAATTTTATTGTATTTTAATGGTTTATGGGATAGAAAAATGTTTAGAAATTTTTTTTTCAAAATATAACAAAGTAATGAATTTTATGTATTCTTAAGACCAAATGGAAGAAATGGAATCTAGATGTAAAAACCTCGAGCAAAATCTATGTGATATGCTTGAAGCAAATTTATTATGCCAAACTGAAGAAGTACGGTTACGAGAAACGACAGTTAATATGGTAGATGAATCAGAATATGTTAAAATGTGTAACCAATTAAAAGAAGCCCATAATAGTTTAGTAAGTTAACTATAGTTTACTATAACATTTATTATTTATATACATGTATATATATCAATATTTTTATGGTTTTAGGAAGAAGCTATTGGAGAAAAAACTAGATTATTGAGAATACTAGAGATTGCTCAGAATCAAGTACATGACCTTGAGCAACATCACAAACGATTAGATCATCAACACGATGTATTGCAAAGACGTGTCATAGAACTTCAAGCCTTGAGTGACGAAAAAGCAACAATTGGTAAAATAAATTTTATATTAACTTCAATAATTTATCTACAAAATCATTTTATACAATAATTATAGACAAATTAATGCGTGAGATTGCAAATCATGAAGTCAATCTAATGGCAGCTTCAGTTGAAGAAACAAAACTTAAAACTATAATACAAGATCAACAAGCAAATATTGCTGGCTTAGAATGTAAAAATGATAGAATTTTAGAGCAACATGAATCGATAACTCTACATTATAGAACGAAAATATCGTAAGTAATGAAAACTTAATTTGAAGGTAATGCCGCTATAAATATTAAAAAAAAAAAAGAATGCTAAAAATAAACTACTACTATAAATACTAGTATTTATAATAAATGATCACACATAATATTTCACAGGCGATTAGAAAAGATAATTTTTGAGCTACAAAGGCGTTATCACGGCACTGTACCTTTAGTGTCTGAACAAATATGGGTTCATCACAAACAAAAACTAGAAGAAGCATTAACAGTAACTTATAGAAAGTGGATATGTGATAATAAACCAAATGATGTCGACGAAATAGTCTTTATTCCATCAAAGACTACTGAAGATTATCGTTCAAAGTATACAGAACTCCAATTAAAAGTAACCAAAATAATTAAAGTTAATAATTATAGTGAATAATTTTAAAATATTTCAGGAGCTAAAAGTTCAATTAACCTGCAATGATTTACAAAAAAAAAATCAACTTTTTATGGAACGCATTGAAAAACAAGACAACTTTATTGAAAGCCTCGAGAAAGAAATCATGCGAATGGATTCTGATTGTATGCACAACTATTTGTCATGGGGAATTCAGGAATTTTCTAATGATGCAAAATTAAAACCAAAAACACTAGATAAACAAATTAGCGTGCAATCAGAAAATAGTTTTAAGATATTAGAAGGAAAATTAGAAGATCTTAATAAACAGTTAACAATTGTAAGCAGAAATACTAATAATAATTTGTATATAATATTATATTTGATAAACAACAAAATTATTACATATAGGCAAATAACAACATTCTTATTGAAAAAGAAACTAGTAATTTAACTATCAAAAAACTTCAAACATCCTTGAAAGAACTGGAAGATGTCAAAGGTTGTCTAGAAAAAGAAATATTTGAAAAAAATGAACAAATTAGAAAATTGACTGTTGAATTAGCATCTAACGACATCCCTGAAGCTGATACTCAGAATCCTGCTTTATTGGCCACAATAGAAAGCTTAGAAACAATTATTAGTCAAAAAGAAGAAACTATAAATAGACTTCAAGAGTTATTAAAAGAATGTAGAGAAGATCATACAAAGGAAATAATTGAATTACAAAAAAATGTCGAAGCACACAATTTTAGTATAAGAGAAAAGCAAGTTTTTTAGTATTATTTATTAAAATATAGCACTTTGCTATGGGCATTAAGAAGGAGAAAATTAGGGAAGGTATATGTTAAATTAATAGAGGATATGTAAAAAGGGGCAACAGCAGAATTAAAGAGTGTATAATGCATAATGTATTTGGAGAAATGGAAAAATGTTGTGTAAAAGTAAGTGTGTACCAGCTAGGATTCAATGTAGGATCTCTTTAATCCATAACTAAAACATTATGATGAGATAAAACATATGATGAAGATGAGGAATGAGCTTTACCGGGTTCAAATACTTGTTTGATTGTTTCTACAAAAAAATAGTGATTTTGAGGATTACATCAAAAATGTGTAGATGGATAAAAATAAAGAAAACATCAAGTATTTTTTATGACAAAAGAATACTGTTAATATTAAAAAGAAGATTTTATTAAGTTGTTATAACTTATATAAAGCTAATCATGTTGTATGAATCAGAAAATTGAACAGTGGACAATAAAACAGAAAGTAGTGACTATGGCAAAGATGAGAATGCTTAGATAAATATGTACTATGTAGAGTGACTAAGGAAAATAGAATAACAAATTAATTAATATTAGTATTATAGGTTGTATAGAAGTGGCACCAATTGTAGACAAGACAAGAAAGAATAAATTTAAATAGTTCGGTCATGTTATGAGGAATGGTGATTTAGAAACAGTGATAATCCCTATGAAAATGAATGTAGAAGAAAAAATAGGAGGAGGAAAACCAAAAAAAATATCTAACAAATTAGAATATGGTGCAAAAATAGGTGGAGTGTAAGTAAAGAAAAGCAAAAAATAGAACCCTTTGGGGGTATAAGATAAGGTAATCGACACCATATAGTTGGAAACAAAGGGGTTAAAAGAAGAAGTAGATAATAGCGCATTTTTTAATCACTATACATTTTATTTATTATTATTATTATTATTATGAATTATATTATGCAATAAACAAATGATTATTTCTAAAAATAATAAAAAAAACCATTTAGGTAATAACTATAACATTTATTTTTTTAATGTAAAATATATATTAATTTAATTATGTTAAAATTTTAAAGATCACAAAAAGATATTTCATCTCCTATTCATTCAAATAACATTAAATCAGTTGTGAATCAATATATGATACGGATAACTGATTTGGAAGATAGAATTAAACAAGCTGATGATGATCTTAATCAAGCAAATTCCGAAAAAGAACACTGGAGTGGTGTAGCAGAACGAAGACTTAAAGAAATGGAACAAATGAAATCTGAAGACGACTCAAAAGAAAAGGATGCTGAAATTGTTAGACTAAATGAAATAATAATGGGATTTCAAAATAGAAGAGATACTCTACCAGCTCAAAGAGACCGGCTTAGAGTTGAGTTAGACAAAATGAAAAAAAAATTGAATGATTACGAAAGACGTGAAAAAGAAGATAAATCGGAAATACAAAAATTAAGGCAGCAATTAATTTACAGGTATGGGAGTGCATGAAGTATTTTTTTACATAAATATTTAATGGATTTTATTTTATAGGCCCCCTACTGGAGGAAAACGAGATGAACCTATGTCAGTTGTTAAAGAAGAAACATTACTAAAAAAAATTAAAACATTAGAAGTACAACTCGATGATTATAAAAAAAAAGATGAACAAAACAAAATGCTACGCAAATTAAAGGTTTTTAAATAACAACAATTATTAATATAGTATAAATACTTTTAGCTTTAAAAAATATTATAGTTCTTATTTTCTGATAGCATCAAGACAAAAGAAATGAAATATAAATGACAAATTACATATTAAATGTATACATTTATAGTATATACATCATATATACTTTATTCATTATTTAGTTTTAACTATTAAGACAGTAATTTGATGAATTATAATTATTATGAATTAATTAGTTTAAAAAAAAAATGTAAACATGAATCACTCTGTCTTAACTATTTTTCAAAATGTATTTTAGTCAGATGAACAAGTTGGTAAGTGGGAGATTAATAAACGACGTCAAGTAACAAATGAAAAGTTACAAAATCAATTATTAGACATGACTAGAGAATGTGATTCACTTCGTTTGAATAACCAAAGGCTTAGAGATAATTTAATGCGAATGGAAAAGGATAGAAATGCTTTAGAGCAAAAACTTAAATTGGCTAATGGTGAATAAATTATACATTGTATACTTATTTCTTATAATATAAATAAGTAAATGATTTGAGTAAAACTATTTATGATTAGCTGCAGTACAATCGAGTGCATTGGCAAATAGTCTAGTTGATGAATTGACTTTAGAAAAGGATAGATTGTCTAATGAATTATACACCTTGCGTACAGCTAAAGAAATGATGTCTGGTGGTACATCACTAGCTGAAGTTGTTGTTGAACTTCGTCGAAAAATATCAACTTTGGAAATATTACAAAAAGTATATTGACATTTTATTAAAGAAAAAAAAAATCAATGAATGTAAAATAACCTTTAAAACCTGTTTATTTTTAGGGCGGAAGTAATGCTTTAATTAAAGAAATAGAAACATTAAAGGATAGTAAAAGTAGATTGTTGAAAACTAAAGCTGAACTTGAAGAGGAAAATGATCGACTAAAAAAAATTGTTGATCGTTTGCAGTTAACGGATAATTTGTTAGTTTTTACAGGAAACTATATTAAAATTATTGGATTAAACAACATATTAATTTTAGGAGTGGTGTATCCAGCTTAAGTTCAGATTCAGATTATCCTAGTACGGATAATAAGCGAACTGCAAAACTAGAACGTTTAGTAATAATGTTAAGAACTGCTGTAGATAAACTGAAAGAAGAAAATAAAAACTTATCACTTGAACGTGTAGTTACTAACATTGATGATAAGGTACCTATTTAAAATATAGAGCCCTATGCAGTGGAGCAACCAGGGGAGGGGTTAAGGGGTTGTAACCCCCCCCCGTAATTTCTCCTAGGCCACAGTACTCCTTCACATCGGTACACCTGACAATATATATATTATATTAATGTAACCCCCCCTGAAATTTTTTTCTAGTTGCACCACTGGCCCTATATAAACTGTAAAGATTACCAGAACATGTCTTCTCTACATTGTAGAATGTAAATATTGTGTGTACAGATATCATAATTCCAGAAAACAGAATTTTTGAAAATTAAAATAATATAATTTCACTTTTGTACAGATATAATACAACAAAATTTTGATTTTAACTAATAAGTTTCACTGAGAGAAACTGTTAATATTTTTGAAATGGGAATATTTTCAGTAATTTTATAATAAATAAACCATATGTATTATATATACATATATCATATAATACATTATACATTAATATATTAAAAAGTAAAAAAAAAAAATTACTTAAATTATTATATTATTGTTATGAATAGAGTTATGTGGAAAAATTGCAAAGTGAACTACAGACTACACAAAGCTATTATTTGGATGCAAGTGAAAAATGCACTCAATTGGAACAGCAATTACAAGATTATCGTTCACAATATGAAGCTGTTTTCACAGAAAATGAAAATTTAAAGAACCAGCTGGAAAAAAAATGTTATTTATTGAACAAAACAAAAACTATGTTACAAAAAGCAGCTGCCAGAGAACAACTAACAATAGAATATCCAAATGGCCAAAGAATTAATAATCCCACTTCCATTGAATAGTTGAATAAATAATTTATTTTTATTGAACAGTTCATTTATAGGTCGTACTTCCTCAATTTAAATTATTATTTATTATCTTTTCAAATAATACTAGGTCACTTTCTTTTTTTTCAATGTTTATGCAATATCTCATATCTTATTTTTTATATTTATACGCTTTGCACCTATATATTTTGTTTATTAAAAAAATGTTTGATATTAATGATATTATATTATAGTAGGATATGTAATAATTATAGTTAATACTATGTGAACCGTATAATTTCATATATATACGAGTAAATAATGTTGAACTAAATATAAATCAGAAAATTAACAACTATTCCTCTACATCACTTTACAGTGATTTTTTATTTTTTATTCTCAAAAGTCAGTTTATAAAGTATTATAAATTAATTTTTATTAAATTCTTAAATAAATAAATAAATAAATGTATTTGAAGATTACATAAATGGACACCCCCTTTAATGAAGTATAATTACCTAATATCCGTGTATTTTTTTTTTTTTTAGTACATATTACCTAGTTTTTAATTATTATAATTATCATTCTTAAAAAAGAATTGTTTTTTTTTAACCAAGAAGTATTATGAACAGGCAAAAGATTAAATACAGACTATACAATGTAATTCCTTTTAAAGGTAACACTAAATTATTCTATCCAGTGACATCAAGTTGACTATGCAGTTTTCAGGAGAAGATAGTGTAAACTCCTCCAGATGGCATGAGTCATTGTTGTCTCCAAAGAACTCCTAACGACTCTTTAATTGTGTTTGTAGCAATGCAGTGTGTACGTTACTGTGGAGAAAAAGGAGGCCTGCGCTGTATTGTTTTAGCGAAATCGACCGTATGCGTTTTAACATTTTTATATTTTAATATACTGTTGTGATCTTTCATTTAGTGTGCTTTCTTATATTTATTTTACCTATTTTCTCTACAAGAAGTTAACAAAAGGGAATGCCTAAATACACATTTTTTGATGATTTTTACTATTTAAGATCTAAAAATCAACAACTGCAATACAATTTGCATTTTTTATGAGTGTTTTGAAAACCAAATTTGAATAGACCCAATTTTTTGAGTCAATTTGGTCCTTTTTTTACCATAGCTCTAAAACCAAAATTGACTAAATGACGACGCGGTAAAGTTTAAGTATATAATATTATTACTATTTACTGTATATATAATTAAATTAATATTATATTCTTCAACAATATTATAATTGATGAAACTATATTATATTATGATAAAGTACAATATTACCTATTTAATATAGTATTATAATAAATACTATAGAAAATAACTTTATTATATTTTAAATTAGGTAATGATTATTATTCCACTGTTACTACATTTTTTATCCCTAAACTAATATTACAATATTTTTTCTAATTCAAAATTAAGATTAGATTCATCTGATTTTATTTTAATTTATGATAAATGTAGGGTACCTAACGAACACTTAATTAATTTTTTTTTTATAAATTTAGATTGTAAATCTATTTTCTATTTCATTTTGATCTATTTTTTTTCTTAATCTTTTAATGATTCACTAATAAGTAATAATAGTATCACTTTAAATAATTGTATTGTCTTGTTCTAGCTTAGGTACTGTAAGTTAAAAAATATCTTATTTAACAACAAATTCATCATTTATTGTCATAATGATTAATGTGTATTAATATCTGGCTAATTTTTAATATATGCGTGATTTGTAGTCATGGAATATCTTAAAAATATTTTGTTAGAAAGGCTTTTATGAAACATATCATTTTTATTGATATTTTTGTATTTTTATTAATTATACAAAATTATAAAAAAGTCCTAAAAGTTCCCCTTTTGACATTCCAAAAACTATAAGTAAAGTTAAGAGATAGGTATACTAATACATATATATATATATATATATATAATTAATTAAAGAACCCTGATCATCATATTTTTGTAATATAAATATTTATATTATAATACAGCTATAGCCTAGACGTCTATAGTTACTAAAATAAGTAAAATATTTTAAAATAAATGAATAGTTAATATTATTAAATAATAAATATATAAGCAAATGTATTCGTGATTTTAATTTATAGTACAACAGCCCACAGGATAAATTGTATTTACATTACTAGGTATATTGATGTCTTCGTGTTTGTGTATATTTTGTACAACCACTTAACCACTACACTCATTAATGATTAAAAATATAGTATACTTGTATATTATAATTTAATATTTATAATCCAAAACTATATTAAATTAACTAAATTTAATTCAATTAAATTTAAATTTAAACAATGGGAATTGTTGTCAAGGGTCTAAACTCTAAACTGTTACATAATACATAATAATTAAATTAATAATATTAATATTTAACATTATTATTCTGTATACCACTATACCTATTATTTATGTTTGTAGCTAGTGTTCTAGACAGTGTTCATGATTCGTACTGGATGATAACACTAACTGTATGATAAGTGATAAGGATAATGCCATACCGTGCAAGTTAAAATTTAATATTTTTAAATAGGTAGTAAGTATACCACCAACTACAGAGGTAGAAAGTAAAAATCTTTTAGTCGTTATTCAAAACTCACACAATCACATAGACGACTTCAGTTTAGTAATCGGTTTACGTTTCATTAACATTTAGTACGCCGTGACAAAATGGCTTGCAGAAATGTTAATATACACAATTTATCAAAATTTGTCAGATATTTTTCGCAAAAAACCACTGAACAAGGTAACTTTAAAAAAAAAATATATATATATATATAGGTATATGACATCAAAAAATAACAATTTTAATTCAATGGATCAAATAATAATATAAGATACACTATCGTTATACTCAATAACATTGCAGTCTGAAATGTGATGTCACATTCCATTTTAATGAAAATAAAAAATTTTATGATGTAATAATATCAATATAATAGACTTACGACCTTAAAAAGACTAGTTTTTTCAATTTTTAGAAACAAAACTTGCATCCAGAATGGGATTTTTAAGAGGTAAACCATTGTATTTAGATGCACAAGCTACAACTCCTCTGGTGAGTATTATTGATTTTATCGATTTTAAAATTATTTTCAAACATGGGTACTTAATATGTAAAATTTATCTTAAATGTATTTGGAAATAATACTTGAATTCAATCAAAAATTAATTATTTAGAACATGTCCATTTCTAGGTATTCTTGTACAAAAATATTGTATTATTGTTTCCTAATCATTTTTTATATCATATTTTTAAGCTATTATTTTAAATTTAGATAAACATCAGTATACCAAATTATTAAAGCATACCTGTAATATATTTGAGGAGATTCTAATTTTTTTAATTTTACAATTAATAACTAAGGGTTTAGTAGTACAAACAGTATTATGCGTATGAAAACGTAAAAACCCAATTAGCCTGCAAGTTAATAATAATATTACAAGAATAGTTTAATAGTGTATTATTTATTATTATTATCTAAATTTTAAATACTTAGGTACAACTCATAATGTATTCATCCAAATTTCAATTTTTTTGTACTGAAGTAGGTACTTCAAAAAATATTCTACTTAAGAATTTGGAATTAAAAGCGTATATTATCATTATAAAAACAAAAAAATGATTTTAAATTTTAACTAAAAAATATGGAAAAAAATGTTTTCATAAGAATGTTAATAGGTTTTGAAATAAGAAGTATTATTGGATAAAAAAATCAAAAATAATAATCCTTTGTTGTTTGTAGTATAAGTACACCGAATAACAGATTTAACTATATATAGACAACCATTCTTAAAATAGTTCCTTATTTCTCTTAAATTTAAACCTACAATTGCAAAAGAACCTGTTTATCACATTACTTTCCTACTCCTGTCATTATATATCATAAAGAAAAAATTAAAAATTTTGTACCAGAACACTTAAAAAAAAAGTATTCCTTATAACTCCTAAGTCTGTTAAAACAAATCTCAATAAATATCTCTGTAATTTTAATTATAACTGCTGTTGCCTATATGATACTTTAATTATTTCAGGATCCTAGAGTTTTAGATGCTATGATGCCTTACATGACATATAGTTATGGAAATCCACATTCTCGTACACATATGTATGGTTGGGAAAGTGAAGAAGCCGTGGAAACAGCTAGACAAGTATTTTAATTTTAATATAATTTTAATTAGGTAATTGTATTTTTATAATTTTGAGAATATTTTTAGCATATATCAGACTTGATAGGTGCTAATCCCAAAGAAATTATATTTACATCTGGAGCAACAGAATCTAATAATTTAGCAATTAAAGGAATTGCTCATTTTTATGGAGCTAAAAAACGACATATTATTACTACGCAAACGGTTGGTCTATCAACATTTTATTTATTTATATATTTTATTTTAATCAATATTGAATATTATATTAACATTTTATACATTGAATAGGAACATAAATGTGTTTTGGATTCTTGTCGCGCTTTGGAGGGTGAAGGTTTTGAAATTACATATTTACCAGTTTGTTCCTCGGGTATAATTTCACTTGATGAATTAGAGTCTGCAATTCGCCCTGATACTGCACTTGTTTCTATCATGGCTGTAAATAATGAAATTGGTGTAAAACAGCCAATTAAGGAAATTGGTGAGAATAATCAAAATATAAACTGACAGCTAAAATAAATTTAAAGTCTAATTATTTTTGTAGGTAAACTATGCAAGTCAAAAAAAGTATTTTTCCATACTGATGCAGCTCAAGCAGTTGGTAAGATTACTGTTGATGTTAATGATCAAAATATTGATCTGATGTCTATAAGTGGACATAAGTTATATGGACCAAAAGGTATACAATTGAAAATAAGTTTTTGTGTTTTATAAATATAACTATCAATACCATTATCTTTTCTTATTAAAAGGTATTGGAGCATTATTTGTTCGGCGTAAACCTAGAGTACGTTTAGAACCTCTTCAAAGTGGAGGTGGTCAAGAACGAGGTTTAAGGAGTGGAACTGTTCCAACACCAATAGTTGTAGGATTTGGTGAAGCGTGTAGGATAGCTAAACAAGAAATGGAGGTTAGTAGTATAGTTATATACAATTTTTTTATTTATTAACTCGCAATAATATAATAACTTTTTACGTTATAATCATTAATATTATATTTTATTATTTAGTATGATCATGCTTGGATGACAAAACTTTCAAATTTACTCCTTGAAAAAATTACCAAAAGTCTCCCAGAAGTTATTCGCAATGGTGATGCTGTTCATACTTATCCAGGTTGTTTAAATTTGTCATTTGCATTTGTTGAGGGAGAATCACTTCTTATGGCCCTCAAAGACATTGCCTTGTCAAGTGGTAGTGCATGTACATCTGCATCTTTAGAGCCTTCATATGTTTTACGTGCTATTGGAGCTGATGAAGACTTAGCACATTCTTCTATTAGGTATTACAATTATTCTAGTCAGTTAGGAGGATGTTAGAGCACTGTTTGTTTTCTCTCTCTGGTTCACGCGTAACATACACAAAACGCATTTAGGCAAAATCATTTTTTCTATATTTTTTAGTAATCTTAGAGTAAAATCACCTATTACAAAAAAGATAGATAATGTTGTAAATTTAAACGATGTTTAAATTGTTTTAAGGCCATATTTTGACAAATCAATATGTCATTTCCTCAAAAATATTATTCTCTATCTTTTTTGTAATAGGTGTTTTTACTCTAAGATTACTTAAAATCATAGAAAAAATGATTCTGCGTAAATGCGTTTTGTCTATGTTGCGCGTGCACCAGAGAGAGAAAACAAATAGTGCGCTGACATCCTCTTAAGCCATTCAATTATATATTATATATACAAATATAACAAGATAAAAAGATTTTTAAGACCTAATAAACATTAAATACAATTTTTTTAAAGTTGCGTTTTAGGCTCTGAGTTTAAAATACAAAAGTATTGATACATGTCTAACAGAAATAAAAATGTTTGTAATAATTCAAAACAAAAAAAAATAACAATTTATTTATTTTAAATTTAAATGGGTTCTAGATACTCACAGTTCTAAATGCTCTCTTCTATATTATTAATTTGTATTATTTTTCATGATATAAAAATAAGTATTAAATTAACACTACTGTTAACAAACAATATAATCACTAAAATCTTAGTTTTTTATACTTATATTTTACTATCAATTTCAGTTTTTATTTAACATTACTTTTTGTTAGTTTGTATTGTTTAAATAATTAATGAAATATTTCCAAAATATATCATATTCACCAAAATCTAAAAATATTGTATAGATTTTTGTTTTAAAATGAAACTTCAATAAATCATACTCAAATAATACTGAATATCTTTATTAAAAGTTTTCAAAACATACTAATTAGTCTTTATACAAAACTTCATCTTATAGATTTGGTTTTGGTCGTTTTACAACTGTGGATGAAGTTTTATACACTGCTGAAAAATGTATAAAACATGTTCAACGACTACGAGAAATGAGGTTAGTTTTTCATTTCTTTAAACCAATTAAAATATATTCAATATTCAATTCTTTAAACCAAGTATGTATAAATGATATATTTATTTTACACTAAATTTTAGTCCATTATGGGAAATGCATCAAGAAGGAATTGACATCAAATCTATCAAGTGGTCTCAACATTAAAATTCAACTAATCACATCTCATTAGTGATTTTGGATTAGGTATGTGATTATTAAATATAAATTTATACATTGTAGGATTAGATAGATCATCATACATGTATGAATGAATCAGCGAAATATTACACTAATAATCAAAATGAAAATAGTTGTAGGGTAGTGCAATTTGAATGTATTGATCTTTAAAATAAATACAATAAATTATAAGTATGTTGAAACAATGTATTTATTTTTTAATAAATAAATCACTTGGGATTAAAAACCTAAAAAATATTATTGACTTCATTAATGATACCTAATAAATTACTTAATGTAATCGTGTCTCCTGCATTTAACAAATGTATTAATAGGTAATTTAAGATTTAAATCAGTGTCTATATTATACAGAGTATATCAGAACTATTTAATAAATATAGTAAAATTTGTAATGGAAGTTTGTTAAATAGTCTTGTTATACCTTATATATATATATAATATATATGGTACTTCCGTGATATCTCGACTACCTTAGGTGTACAACTGTGTTATCTCGACTACCCAAATATTTCCAAGACTACCTACCTATTATATGACAACTGTGTTATTTCGACTACCTACTGAAGTTTTTTTAATTCAATTAAATGCAAATAAAAATGCATAAAAATTTAAAAAATATAATAAATAATATAATAGTATAAAAATGACTCTTTTGTCTCGCAAATTCCTTTGAATATCCATTGTTCGGAAAGTACCTTCCCAACATGATTTTTTTCTTTTCGTAAATTAACTTTCATCAATTCCTACAATTTTTCCTTGTGGTTTATTTCCAGTAGTCATTGCACATACTTCACGTAAGTAATTTTTCTAGTCAATAACTTTATTTTCACTTAAATTTAATTCTTGTTCACACCACTTAATACTTGTCATTTCATTTGACATAA
>VUJU01002440.1:0-37228 GCA_009835225.1 Aphis craccivora
TCGTGTGACTCGACCACTGCTTAGGGCTTATATTCTCTAAAGTATAATATTGAATTCTGTTGTGTGTTTATGTCTGTACGTACGATTTGATCGGCGTATACGACAACTGAAAAGTTTGAAATGGCGTATCAACGTGTAGACTGTTTTATTAAAACACCATAAAATACAACCATTATGTAATGAATGGCCTTCTAATGTTCGATAAAAAAAAAAAAAAAAATGCTTGAAAGACAATGTTTATCCAATTATGATATATAGAAGATTTAGTGACGATGACTTGTTGCGACGTAGATATAACTGTCCATCTGAGATGTTTAATCCTGAGGGGTTTATATGAGTAGAGTTAGTAATATAGTTATACGACTTATACGTATTTGAAGTTAAGATAAATTGAAGTGTGGATAAAAATTTTCTCCACTTTACTCCTTTCCTCTCATATTAACTACTATAAAATTAAAATATTTTTTTAATAACAAAGCTATCTACTAGTTCGAAATGTTAGGTTGTTGAAATTAACAGAAATATATTCTATTTCAGAATATGAATAATTAAAAATATACTGTTGTATAACAAATTTAAAACTTGACAATTATAACGTTAAAAATATTAAAATATTTTTACTTTATCAAAAATATCGTTACGTATACATTTGATATTATCTATAAATAATAATGTTTTTTAAAAAAATGAATATTTTTCCAGTAATTGTGTACCTATCAAACAATCACCTTGTATATTGCTAAATGACTTATACTATACGAATTAAAATATAACTTAATATTACATGTGATAATAATTACACATGCATATAAATTCAATTGAACGCAACATCGATTGCGTCTATTTTTAGAATGACACACTGACCATGCGAACCATCATTTTTCGTTGATAATTAATTTATAAAAATTCTAAATTCTTAAGTATACAATATAAAAATCATATTTTAGTTTACTTAGATTTTTATACCTTTTCAGAAGATTCCCGCTGTAAAGCGATATTTAAATCTCTTTTTAAAGAGAATCAAATATCTTTTATTTTATTGTAGATTAATAAACAAATTATTGCATTAGAATAATATGCTGTATCTAAATTAAAATTCGATCGAGTATACCGAAGTGTATATCAAGGAAAATATGGAGATAAGCATACTTGGTGAATCATCTTGTATATATTTGACGTTGTGAAATTGTGCGAATAATCGCGTAGCTATATGTAATGATATACGTGCCTATATATTTTAATATAAATATTATACATATATATATATCTATATATATATATAATATGTCATTCACCTAAGCTGCGATTGGGTGTTAACGCCGTGGATGGCTTACCTATAAACGGTATGCTATTATTTTTTCACTGCATTTTTACCTACACTCAGGGTATCCTATAAAATTATATTATACGCATACTGTGTGTACTATAATAATATATTATACACTATCGACACGCTAGCTATAGGTATGTACGTATTGCTGCTGCGGCTGCAGATAACGGCCCCTTGCAACGTCCTCGCTATAATAATAATACAATATATTTCGTCACCCGCTCACGTATATGGTGAACTGTTATAGAGGCCGTTTATTTATACTCGTGGTTATTTTTTTATTTTATTTTTTTTAACAAATTGTGGTGGAGTTTTAAACTTTGGTAATTAAAGTTTATTTATTCATATATTGTATAAGAACGAAATTTAACCTAAAAAGAATATATTATATAGACTAAAGGTTATTGATTACTATCTACTGATAATATTTATGGGCAAATTATAAGTCAACAGTATCTGTGACAATCATGATTATTTAGCTTTGTTTGTTTGATTATTTATTATTTGGCTTTTTACTACAAAATAGCATAATATATATATATATATATATATATATATATTAATAGAAAAATATAGGTAGTGATCTAGGTAAAGATCTAGAACTTTTTAAAAGCTATATATAGTCTTAAATTCTTAGATTTCTGAGCAGAACAAGAAATATGTTTTTTAAACATGTACCTACCTATTATGTATATCAAATATGTTTAAACATTATATTATTATTATAACAAGTAACAACTAAATAGGTACACATTAAATATGATTTCAGTTTGTATACAGTTAAATATAGTTTTCTTTATAATATATACATAACATATAAAATATAACATTTATTTTATAATACAGTATTATTATCGTACATTATGATATAGACGCAACTCGTTACCGCGTATGATGACTATATTTAAATTGTATTTGTAATATTGTTACAACAATGTATAATGTATGTCTAGCCGATATATTATGTGGAAATTCAAACATACTGTAGCAGCTGCGTTAAACGTAAATCAATTTTCTGGTTTAATATACACTCAAAATCGTTTAGAGCCACACAAACGATGCCGATGCATCGCGTGTTTTACTGAAAGTCGTATTACAATGATAAACGCATTAAGTTGGTGGAAAAAAAATTTAGATACTTGTATATCCACGATTGACATTGTAAAATTCAAAACTAAAAACATATTATCCCTATTCCTATTATAAATCCATCCTCTAAAAATATTTCATATTCTCTGCAAGTGAAAAACGGGGAGATTATCAATGAATTGTACATGTATGCATAGCTAATCTACTCGTGTTAACTTTAAATACTAATAATAGTTATTTTTAATTATTTATGGGTAAAATAATTAATTTGTATCAATCAAAAATAGTAAAAACTATAATTCTAAAATGTATAGTGGCATAGACTAACGTAATCACACCAGCTTAGAGTAATATAAATTAATAAATTACATTGGGGAGAGGTAGCAGGGAAAAGTCCTTTGCTCGTAAGCTCCTAGCCGACTGGTTCATTTGAAAGCAAAAAATAAAAGATGTCAATTTGTGCAATAATAATGTAAAAAGTAAAGTGCGAGATGGAAAAAAAAAGTTTTACAAAACTTTAAACATGTTTTGACAGGGGCAGTAAGGCGAACAAAAAAACATAACGAAATCTTGCTATTGGAAAATTAACTGTATTTTAACTTTAAAATACCATGCACGTGACAAAAATGTATATGTATTTACATAATACTATTATACGCTAAACTTGATTAGCTAATTTTCAGATAATATTTAATTTTTTTTTATATAAATTTATGAACAATTTATCTAAAATGGTCACCGGAGAATATGATAAAAAATTTTAAAATATTTAATGAACTTACATCAACACACTTCTATGAAAATAATACTGATCAGTTTTAAAAAGCACCTGAGCTCACATTAAACACATTTATGAGTAGAATATAACAAAACTTGCACTGGAATAGTAGTGTGACAAATTAGTTTAACCTTACCTTTAATATTCAGAAAATAATTATTTTCGAACATTTTCAATATATTTTTTAGTTTTTATTTTCATTGTTATTTTCACCACAAACAGTAACTCTAAAGTATAATTATGTCAGTGTTTGTCAATACAAAAGTAACAAAAATAGTTCATGACGTTTTACGATAATAAATGAATAATAATATGTAGATAAGAATAATAAAAATAAATATCATTAAATAACGTTTGAATTTTATTTTGAAACCTTTATTTTATCGCTCAATTTTCAGTTTTAAGCATCCCACGTCGAAGAAACCTACGTACACTAGCCACTGCAAATCTACTCAATACGCGCGCAAAATATAATAATTAAGGATTCGGACGAACGATATTTTTCGGAAATTCATCACCACTGACATTAGACGTGGTGCGTAATCCCAGTACATCCGAAATGTTAAGGAACTCCGTGACCGAGCAATCTTCAAAATATATTATTATACACAGCACACGCGCGGCGATAGTATGGTGAAACCCTTGGGAACAAAAACTTTCGACATCATTAATTTCTAGAAAGTTATCGGAATCTTTAATCAAATATTATATTATAATTAATGGTTAATTAAAAGTGTGTATACTGTATATACATTGTATGGATAATACTATTATGAGAGTATTATTACTATATGTACAATATATTAATGCAATATATGCCGAAGTTTTTCACGTTTCCACGAACATTTCGTGCAAAAGATAATCAGAATTGTTGCATTTTTATACAGATATATTCACCACCAAAAGACTGTTTAAAATTTTTACAATTTTTATAATTAATAAAATACGCATTGCTAAATTGTTCAAAACATCAAAATATGTGCCTCTTGTATTCCGAACTCATTATCATGGATATTGGATATATTATTTTTAATGCACAAAGTCAAATAATTCAAAAATTACTCATTTTAATTTCTAATTAAATACATTAATATTTAAAAAATATATTATCTTAATAATACTGGAACTTGAAACTCCTTAAATGTTATAGAAAATATCAAAAACATTTAAAATTATGTCATTGATTATGTCATTTAAAAGCTAAAAAAAAAAAAGATTTTTAATAAATTCATTATTAAACGAAAAATTGCAATGAGTGTACAAGGTGAATCGCTCTGTATATTATGATTCTCGAGGGTGTGATATTATACCATATATTCGAAAGCACGCCACGGGTACGGGCTAATAACGAGCGATGAATAATTTAATATCACAATATCATAATAGATTCAACTGGATCGAATCAAACGCATTGCAGGGTAAAAAAATAAACGAAACGTAAGTCTTACATTAATATTTACATATTTAACATGTTTAATAACCCGTAATATTAATGCACGTCGGCCGAACAAAAATTTGAGCGCCGCACACACATTATACTCATATATTATATGTCTTCTTTTTTATTTATTTAGAAAGGTTTTTTTTTCAAAAGACTTTTGAACCTCGAGCTATATTTAAAAAAAAAAAAAAGTTTGTCTCGTTAAGCCTGCAGAATTATAAACACTATTTTTTTGTGTGACGTACAGATGTAAAAGGCCGGTGTATTTCGTTTTTCTTTTTTTAACCTTTGTATTTATTTAACCGAGACATTATTTAAAATTCTAATACATTTTAACGTTAACGCGTTATACATTATTGCAGCGCCGTCGTGTACCTGCAGCAAAAATGTTTTATAATAATTTATGGATACAAATCATCAAATAAACTAGCTGGCTAACATTTAAGTACTTATACGATAGTTACTAACGAAAAACATTATTATGATATATATGTATATAAATATACTCACGCTATTATTATACCTATAAACACTTACGCGTGATAAATTGATACAAGTGCACACGCGCGTTTGTCCATTATACGACCTCCGGATTTTAATTAATTAAAGTTAATGTTAGGGATTTTAATACATTTACTTGTAAATATTTACTTTTACTTTATTTCATTTGTTTAAAATGTATTCACTTGGGCTGGGCGTTTTATTATTTTTATTTTGGATTAGCCTCGACAACTTTTGTGCCATTGGTTGACTAATTTTGACCATTAAATATATATACATTATACACTTAAATTTTAACATTATAAAATAACTCTCGTGTTTTCTAGTATAAATTATATATAACGATTATATCTTTAATGAGTCTTATTATTTGTTGGCCGGTTGTCTCGTCTCAATATCACTTTATGAATTTGTGGGTACATTCAAATTTTAGATTAAATCACATTTTATTATGTTAGACCGCATTGTAAAACACTCTGTATAACTTTCATAAAATTGTATTATACATCTATGCATATAGATGTATACTAATATGGCATATTTGATCCGGTTATATGATATTCTGACCAGCGTTATTTTTTCGTGGATGATGAAAATTGTACTTCCTCTATTTCGTTTGTATAGATAAGGTATATGATACATATATACTTGTAAATTCATAAATAATAAAATCCATACGTCGACATGCAGGCACAATGTATTTAACATGGTTATTACATTACGTTAAATATTATGTGTAGAATGTGCGAGTATT
This sequence comes from Aphis craccivora, assembly GCA_009835225.1. Lineage (NCBI taxonomy): Eukaryota > Metazoa > Arthropoda > Insecta > Hemiptera > Aphididae > Aphis > Aphis craccivora. Next base: position 5,894 of record VUJU01002440.1, read on the forward strand.
ATTTCGTTTAGCACATTTTATTTGTTATCCAATATTATATTATGTAAAATATATAGAGACAATCATGAATAATACAAAATGGTAAATTATAATAATATATTTATACGAGGTACAATTTATATATTAGGTATTATACTATCAAATCTGATTGTATTAATCGCTTTGTCTATTAAAGTGTTATTAGATAGTTGCCCTTCAAGTCCCTCGTGTCCTTTAACAACATTAAACAACGGCCTTATGTTTATGTGTACTTATAATTCTATTTTAATATTAATATATTAATTTAAATCTCTTTGTCAAATAACATAGTGACTCTTTGTTATCCTAGGTACACGATAATTTTGGTGTTTGAAAAAATTATTATATTGATAATAAATATGACAAAAATCGATAATTTTTTAATTGAAATTCATCATTTGTTCCCTATAAAATGAAGAACATCGTGTTCGAGTATGGTTTGAATACTATACAAATATTTTGGTTACTGTGTATTATACACTTGGTTGAATAAGTTATTGTGGAGCATTCCGATGAATAATAATAATAATACGATGAGCGATGGAAAACGAAAAGAAATAATTCTTTCTTTTTTTTTTTTAGTCTCTCTGAGTCGTATAATAAAAGATTTCGGAGACGAGAACAAACCAATTACGTAGTGCATAATATGCATAATATATTAACGACAAGAAGTAGAGAGTCGTGAACGAACCATAACGTCTCCATGCTTCCAGTGTCAGTGTATAATAATTAAGTTATCTCCAGAAATGTAATTTGGATCGACAGATTTTCACCATTAAAATGTATTACGATTGTCGCATCAGTAATGCACATAGTGTAATGCATCGATATAATATATTATATATATATAATATACATATATATATGGTTAACCAAACACCCTCACTTTAGTTTTTCTTTAATAACTGATTTATTCAAACTATGATTTTTGGAATTTTTATACAATATATTCAAGGAGATGTATTTCTAAATACTTAGATTTACCATAATCCTTATGGAGTATCGTGTAGCGATGCAAACTACTTTTTTTTAATGGGAAACCAATCTCTTACTGTAAATTGTTCAAAATAAAACATTTTTTTTTTTTTTTTTTTTTAATTTTGACGAATCTAATTCAAATTTCAAATGAATAGTTTTGAATTATTAAAATGTGTATGTATACTAAGGATGATTGGTCCATCATAAAATGTCTGGAAGATATAAAAGTCGAGTAATTAATATCAATCCATTGAGATTTTATAATTTATATAAAATGTCTGTATGTAATGAATGTTTAAACAAATTCTGATAAATTCAACGTTATACTAATTATATAATTGTTTAATACCATTTGTTATTTCTATTATCTTTAGTACTTTATATTTATAACTTAGAAACTTTTCGTGTAAATTTAAATTAAGCCACATCAACGCGTATTTAAAGAAAATCATATATAATATATATGTATTAATTATTAATATATACATAATATAATATTATGTGTATATAAAGTGACGTGATAATTATTTTAATCTAAAAAACAAAATTTTTTTTTACAAACAATCTATAAAAACAGTCCACTCGGGTTTGGAAATAATGTTGTACAAATGTATTAATTAAATTTGGTTTGAACTTGTTACACAAGGCTATCCCGCTTTGTGTGAATTTCTCTCCTCTTCTTTACCCTTTAACCCAGACCCACCGTATTAAGACCAACAGTTGGATAACATTATAATAGTACGCTGTAACCACGACATTCTATACGGGCTGACAACTCATATATAGTAATAAAACAGCAAGAGAATTCGAGAAGTGTTCATACAACACCACGGCAATATAACTTTGCGAAACAAGTCCCGATACGGCCGTGTCATCTCTTGGGTATATTTGTTACTTTAAATAATCTGAGCAAAAGCAAAACACAAAAAGAGCACATAATATAACTAGTAACTACATAGTTTTAATATTTAATATTCGTCTTTCAAATGTCGTAATAAAACAATACTGTCAATTTTATATCTTGATAATATTATATCATGCAGGTAATTAATTTCAATATAACACATTTATCGTTTTAATTATTACTACTAACGTTATTCACTTTTTTTTTTTTATTATTGAAAACGTATGTTAGGATGAAAAAAGTTAAGACTATAAAAATAAAAAAAATATTATTTTTACTTAAAATATAATTAAAAAAAAAAAAAAAAATTAAATTATTTTTGAAATTATGAAATAATATGCTTCAATAAAATAACCCCCCGGTTATATTATATAATAATAATAATAATAGTATTAAAAAAATGTTAAAAATAACATATTATTTATGTATAATTTTTATATTATATTTCATCGGCTGTTACCATCAATCATATGCTTATGAGATAAAATTATACTACATTTGATGAGTCACTATTAAGTTTACAGTTAATTAAAATCCCAATGTTTGCGATAAATTGAATGTAATAATACCGCGTACATGGGTCCACACTATGACCTCTTCAAATTTAACTTATAGAAATGTGGTTTAACCGTTACACACGCGATTCGTGCTCTAGTTTTGCTGTCATCTTGCAAACGAGTAAACGTGAAAATGGTTCAGTCGGTAAATCTATCGTTGGGATAAAATTAAAATATAAACTGCGCAAGGTTAAGTTTACGGACAAAAGATAAAAATCCTGATTTCCGCAGAGTTTTTTTTTGTATTTTTCTTTCTTCTCCACGCCGCACCAATCGTTTCGCGAATCGTACGACTGCGACCGTCTCCCCGGAGATATCGTCAAACGATCCATAAACTCCAATCTACTTTACTTGCACTCGCCTGTTTACACCGCTATAATGCAGTGAGAGGAAGAATGGAGATCCCTGCGGGAAAATGTAGAGCATGAGAAGGCCGGAGCGGTTTTTCCCTACCCGACATATAGAAGAGGGTAGGAAATAAAACGCGCGTGGCAATTTATCATTATTCGCTCTTTCTTTCTTTTTCCCACCACGTGCCGTTTGTGTCTTTTTTCCGTTCGTCTGCCGACCGACCGACCTACTGGCCGTCCGGTCGACTGGCAGGACATATAAATTAGAATCGGGTAGACTTTTCGTCAAGAGACGGTCTCGGCCGGGTGACGCAAATTGATGTTGGCCAGACTTTTAGGGAAAAAAAATTTAAGGATAATGCAACTTTTTCAACCCCCGATTCGTCGGTCCATCCGCGGTCCCCAACCAGACTCGGTTAGATGTGGGGCAGAGACCCGATACGACCCAAATGCCGCGCGCCTAGAAAACGGTTACACGCGTTACATTAATAACGATCGTCCGTCGTCGTAGTCGTATTTGCAGACAACGAGACTCAGAAAAAAAACTGCACGGAAATGTCGGAACGCCAGACCAGTCTACCACCACAACGTCAAATACATGATGAATTGGATTATATGCTCACGAGTACATTGTTTTTCAAAAGTCGAAAAAGTGCTACAGCTAGTACACAATACAATATATTACATGTTATATTATGTATACAATATACAGTACTGAAGATGTTTTACAAACGTTTTTTTTTTTTTAATACCAAAAGCTACATATGGTATATATGGTTAAAAAACTGATAAACCTATTATAATATTAATAAATCATAACAAATACTAAATTAAGTGAAAAATATTTTATAAACTTTGAAAAAAATTTGCATAAACATATTGTATTCTGTAAATGTTAGTTTCAAACAGTGGAAGTTGTTCGGATGTATAGTGAAAGTTTTGAGTGTAACTTATTTTTGAGTAGGTCACTATTTAATGGATGTGTATTTCAATACATCATGTCATCATTGAAAGTACACTTAAAAAGATTCTGGGTGGAAACGGAGTATCAAGCTTTATATTGTCTAACGATATAATCATTTAAAATATTTACATAACCGTTATATCATTATATAAACATTATTATTTATATATATATTTTTTTTACAAAAAATATATTGTACAACCATATTGAAATTTCTAAATTACTAAATTAATGAAATATGTGATATAGGTACAATTGAAATAATAATATAAGAAGCTGGTTAAGTGTATGACTCGACGGGTCTAATTATTAACAAAAAATTTACTAACAAAATTATGTTTTACCTCAATGATTTTTATATTACATATCTCAAAAATAGACAAAGTCTCTATGATACCAATTATTGTTAATAAATAAATTGTCAAATTTTGGCCAATTAACACAGTGGTGAGAGTTAATTCTATTATTTAAATAAAATTAAGAGTGATAATATTATGTTAACACTAGAATAAATCACGTCATGACAATGATTATTATTTAAAAAAAATATATTAACTTTAATACTATTTGACAAGGAAACAAAAATTTTATCTATATAAATGTATAAAAGAAACTAAATTTTAAAATTTTAAATGTAAGTGAAAACACATGCCATTAAATATTTTCTTTTTTGTCACGATCAAATATAATCATTAGATTATACCCTTGTATTTCACACTATTATTAAAAAATATATATATTATATAAACGAGGTTACTGAACAATAATTGTATTAACCAACAGTTTCTACAGTTAAATTTACGAAATTGTTGATAAAAAAAAAAAAAAATTAATTAATTAAGACACTGAGCCTTACTTGAAATTGACAACGAAACAAACTAGTTGTATCTAATTCAAATATTTATTTTATTATAGTATATGTTAAAACACTTCTAATATTAAGACAAATTATTACTTGCCTAGTCTTATATACTATTGTATATATTATCTAATTACTACAGTTTCCGTATCTTTTTTTAATAAAAAAAACTTGCACATTGATACCACTCTTCTGTTGAGTAAGCAATAATTGTAATGAATATATTATAATTATTACGGTAGGCTGATTAAATTTCCAAAAACATATCATACTATGAAATTAATATCTAAATTACTTATAATAGCATGTAATATAATAAAATATTTTAATTTCAATTCAAAAAAAAAGGAAATTAATATTAAATTATAAAATGTATTTTTATAGCATGACGCAATATTGTTATTAACTTTTGAGTTACTGTAAGATTGTGTGAACAATTTAATTTTATAAATAGATAATTATAACTTTAAATAAATCTACATGTTTTGAATTGATATTATAAACTAATTTATAAAGTTAACAATTTAAATTCCCATGAATAATGTTAATGAATTATTAAAAAATAACTTATACCTATCGTTGTCGTTATTATTCGTTTTAATATGAAAACTATTCAAAATTAATATATAAAAAAATTGTGTTATATATTAGGGATGGCTAACTTTTGGTTCTCATCATAATCAGATACGGCTCGCGTATTATTTGTAAAATTATTTTTTTTTTTGTTTTTGGTATAGATTTATGAAAAAATTATAAAATTATATAAAATATATTACTTAATAATTTGGCTCTTGAAATAATTGTATTGGATTCACCTATGTAGCTCACGAATATATTTATGTTAGGCATTATTGTTGTATATTTTTATTGGTTTCAATATGAACTCAGATGAAACATCATGTTAAATATTCAAGTAATAGATATACAAATTGAATATTTTATAAATAAAAAAAAAAAGTTATTAAATTTTTATGAAAAAAAACAAACATGTATAAAACATATTGTAAAAATATATGTTCTATATTATTTTATTGACGTATGAAAAGTTAATGAAGAACTTTATATTATATTTACAAGATTTTCAGTGAGAAAAAAATGATTACGTCTAATACTAGGTAACCAAAAAAAAAATGTTGACATTTTATTAAAATGAAATAAAACATATTACATTATTTTAAAATCAATATATTTTTTCCACACTCAAAAAATAAAATAAGCCATGACATTTTACACTATAATGTGACTAAAAAATGATAATTTTTTGAAAATATTAAGTCTCTATGTTTAATTATTTTCAAATTTTAAACAAAAACCCTAATTGATTTTGTCAAAAGCAGCTTTCAAATAACTATTATCGTTTCTCACTATTTTATTTTTATTTAGTTTTATCGAGTTAATAGAATATTCTCGGAATTTCTTTGCTTAATGTAGGTATATCAAATTGACACAATTTTAACTGGAAATCACATTTGTTATTAATTATTTGATCATGTTTTCTGCTCCAAAAAGTGATGGTACACACGTTAAAATACTAAAAATAAATAATACACAATATATAACATCATTGTAAAACTAATAAATTCTTCATTTCACTCAGAATCTAAAATGTTATCGTGTAATAAATGTAGTTCGTTTTATTGGCTATAAAAGGCAATGGTATAAAAATCGGGAGGATGGTGTAACATTTCATTAGATTTTTGTAATAACATTCGAATTAAATAAAATCTTACATCATTATTATTTCATTGCGAAAAAAGTCTACAAAGACCAGTAAAAAGAAAGAAGACTAGTTTTGAAAAATGAGAATTGGATGCCTTTAAAATGTTTAATTAATTTTCGTGTAATTTTAATTTAGCTCTCAAGTATAACATGCCAATTAGTTTTTAGTTAAGAGAAATATTCGTGGACTTTTCAATTTTCCACACTACAAGACAGGAATAACAAACTTAAGCGTGATGTCATCTAAAGAATACGCACTACAGTCGCTGTCGGACTCATTACAGTAATTATCTTATTTGTTTTCACTAAAATAGAAAAGTGCGTTTATTTACTTTATTTGATAACTTTATACCATAGAATATAGATAATTAATATGAAATAACAATTTCATAGTAATAGAAAATCGAAACATTCCAATAAAACTAAAATCACTAAATTATTATAGGTATTGGTGCAATTATTTGGTGATTGAACTACGCGTTTTAGTTGATTATAATGAATAATACTTCACTTAACTACGATCGTTCGTATGTCATAAATTAATAAATTATTTCAATTAAAATCACTGAATTGAATCAACAACCGTTCTATCTGTAAATAGAATGACTATAATTTTATGCGACTATTATTATTATTATATCGGCTGTCCGGGTAAATATTTTCCAAATGTGCAACTGAACCGGTGAAACGAACTTTCCATTATATTTGTGCCATAATAGCTGATATGAAAAACACGGAGAACCATGCATACTGGACTTGACTAAAATAATTTATTCTGACGAAACAACGTGCCAGCTATATAATATTAATACTACACTTCAGTCGACCAATCTAGAATTAACTAGATTACAAATTTTCAGAGTAAGTGCATTGCCGTTACTGGATTTATTGGATACTTTACGGACTGTCAGATAATATTTGGCTCTACTTAATTAATTTTTGTTGTTTTTTTCTTATGTTTGTTTCAACGTAATTTGAAAATCGGAAGCTAACAAAGTGAGAGGCGGAAATTACAATTAAGGCAGTATAAAACGCTCAGGGTGTTTTAATAAAGCCTGTCGACCTAAGACAACGCGTGCACGTCGTGAGTTATATCAATAAAGTACAATAATATAATACGGACAATATTGTAATGTATATGATTTTTATTGAACGGTTTAATTAATTATTATGTTGGACACGTACACTTTGATGTACCGATATTGCCTATACAATGCGCCGTTCCACACTTAATGAAAAAACTCCAATGAGAGTAATGCGAGACGATTAAGAGAAAGAAAATAAAGTTTAACGGCCAGTAAATACTTGGTAATTAGTCGGTGATCGTTTTGAGATAAATTCCGTTAAGAACTCGGAAAACATTTATTTTACGGCACAAAAGTAAATGGACTTTTTAAAGATTAAATTTGAATAAAGCAGTGACCGGATTATTGTAATCGGAGCCAATACGATCAACAAACAAAAATATGAATAATATATTTAATTGCCCTTGAAGCTCTACCAACGAAGGATTGAGGCTATTAAAAATTGAGTTTTTTCAATGTTTGATATTCCATAAATTATGTAGAGCGATGTTCTTTTACATAAAATATGGTAAACGCTTGCAGAGTATAGAGTATAATATTATTATACAATTAATTATAAATAATTAAAATTATAAACAAATTACAAATAGTAATAAATGACAAAGAACAAATAAAAATAAAATATCCAAAATCAACAATTAGTTATTAAATTAGAGTAAATAAGGATATAAATTATATATATTACGTGATTTACACAATTATAAATCTGATAATGAATTATGTAACTCTCGATATAATATCTCGTCCGTTGTGTAGTATAATAATAATTATTATTGTAATATTGTGGTCTTATCGTAATCATTAATGTGTTAAATTTTGGAAACCACAAATAAAATTATATATTTAAGGGAAAAATATAATCATGTATTTACTTCTCGACGGGTGTTGAATTTATAATATCGTACAATTTGCTTACAAAATGGGTGTTTATCGTTTTTTATTCTACTTAAAGATTATATCCTGATGTTTATTTTATTATTACGACTTGGGTACGGGTGCTAGTATAATACGTGTCACATTGTGTTCTGAGTATCACCATAACCTCCGCAAGTACATTGAAGTCATATCGGAGTTCGCGATGTCGTTAATAATAATGTACGGATTAATACCCTTTTTATATTACGTTAGATACCCCATCGTCCACCCTTTTTTGGAATTTACAATACGATATCATATCGGTATAGTCCATGTCGAAGTGATACATATAGCCGGTGTACTTTATTGACATCCCGAGTACTTAATATTATAATATTAAAATAATATGATTTTTGGCTAACAGTCAGTTAGACGAGATAAAAATAATATAGCTGGTAGATAGGTAAGAATTTAGATTTGGTTTCAACGTTATGAATGTAAGGTCGTCAGCGTGGCTGCTATCTAAAACCTTAATGTTTAGAAAGTTTTTGGTAACCATTAATATTATGATAATAATTTACGAAGATCATGCGACGCGTCAAAAATGATATTCATTATTAACTATAACGTTAACACTGTGACGATAAAGAATAGCAGCAAATAAACGCACATAATACACAAAATTAGTAATATACAGTAATATATAATATTTAGTAATATAAAACTTCATAAAAATATAATATAAAATAATATGTCCAAAATTGACCATGTGTGGTTAATTTTCAGGTTGTAGATTTCAAAAATAATATGTTGTTTTTTAAATACCGATTATATGAAACGTAAAAATGACGAGTATAGTATTACAAAATAATTTAATATTATATCTGTGCTATTATTATCTTTTCTTAGTGAGTGGCAATTGGTCACTAACGATGGATTTAAATATTTCAGTATTTTATAATTCTTGATATTTAAAAATTTTTGTTTGGATTAAGAATTCTCCGTAATTAAACACGTCCGAACGGAAATTAGCAAAACAAAACGTTTACTTAGCCATATAATTCATATTTTTATACGATTTTATGAATAATTATTTTTTATTGGACTTTTTTAGGTGAGAAGGGGAATTTTCTACAACCATAATATTTTAACTAAACGCTTTGAATTAATTATCAACAACAAAATAACGCACGTTTTTTTTTTTTTTTTTTGGCACATCTTTAACATTATAAGTGGACGTTTGTAAACCTTTTTCTAAAGATGTAGCAGCAATTTATATTTTTTCTTATTGCCAGTTTTGATATGAATTATCTCTGTAGTAATTGAAATTGTACAATATCACACTCAGGAGATTATCTTTCTGTTTTAAATATGTATTAATGATATAAAGTTTTGTATCAAAATCCAAAAATATAGATTCAAACAATATTAACGCCTAGTAGTTTAGAGAAGAAGTATGTCATAGAATACCGTTGCTGATAATTCCAATTCAAAAGTATGTCAAAAAAAACATGGACATTTTTTTCTTAACACTATTCAATTGACTCATCACTGAGAGGTCTTAAAACACAAAATATGTTTATCCATAATGTACATCTACGTTATATATTATTAAATCGGTCGTTAAGTTTATGTACTGTACAGCTACTGTAGGTTCACTTTCACATTGAGGTAAATTGAGCCTTTTTATTGTACTATAATAAATAGGAGACATAGGAGGGGTGATTATAATAATAATAGTAATTATATTTAAAAAAAAAATAATAATTATAATAACAATATAATTATACAGCTGATTGAATAGCAGAGGCAGTGGCTGAAGTTACCCGAAACCTGGTGGTGGTGGTCACTTTACGTAGGTTTTATTATTTTTTTTACCCAAAATACAATTACGTAGTTTAATCACTCGGCATGCTCACACTGACCACTGAGAAGGCGTCCCATACCACGTTTGCAATAACTTTTACGGGGCCATTGCCGTCCCCTGTAAAGGATAAAAATAAAAAAACCCTTTTATTCAGTTTTTTTTGTGATAAATAACGCTTGCAATATACCGCTAGTATGTAGGTCCCTTTAATATAAAAACAAGCTTTTTTAACTTGAAAATTCGTTTTTTTTTTCAAAACAAACGCTGAAACAAAACGTTGGTCTTTGATATATCGTCATAATCATGCTATATATTTAAAAAAAAAAAAAAATTATAAAGTCTCTTATATTATATTATAAAAAATTGTATTTAATATGTTAAATTCTTCCATTTTTAATATGGTAATAACTGATAATGGTGTATAATTTTATGTATTTTTATAATTTTCCACGTGTATAATTTAAATTACTTAACCACCTATAATAGTATATTACTGTCAAAGTCACAAACAAAGCAATACATGATTAAGATTAAGTGTCCAGAAAATAATTTTGAATACATTGTTCGTTTTATCTCCCTTTAAACAATATAATTCTCTTGTTCTATGATATTTTCAGTTTTAGATTTCTATACATAAGTGTAGGAAATTTCGTGTTGTATTTAATAATGACTGGTGCGAATAGTATATTTTATATACACATTTGTTGAACTTGAGATATTTATTTGTGCCTGAAAATAAGATAATACATAATATAGCTATAAAATCAATTTTAACATTATCATTTAACATAGATAAACTATCTATTAATCAATAAACACCTAAAATATGAAGGTTCCTAAATTATTTTTAAATAATATTTAGTATATAATAAATGAGTTTGTTAAGGTCAAATCATATTTTCACGTAATACTTTTATTATCATTATTATTTATTTATTTTTTTTTAGCGATTACTATTTTGATATATACCATAATTTCGTTCTACTCTATTATATTTTTCAAGAACTATTAAAATATTTTATATTTTTCATAACAGTTCAAAGAGCTTTTACCGAAAGTCTAAAATATTATAGACAAAGTTAATTCCATACACTCCACCGCAATTATTAGATTATTGTACTCGAAATTTTTTATTATTTCAGTTTATTTTTATTTTTGTTATTTGACTTTAAAACCATAAACATTAACAGTTATTGTTAGTATTAAAATAATACAAAAATAGTAACAGTCTCACAATTTTTTTTAAATGATATTTTAGTTTATTATTCATATATATTTGTTTTCTCATTAATAAATTTGAATTTAAAGGTCAACGCTGTCTCTTAAGAAAATGACCACCTTTATGTGATTTTTTCTGTGTTTAGACCTAATTTATTAGCTACGTCTAATAGCATATTGTTAATGTAGTTTTACCCTTTTATTAACACCAAAGTTGGTAAAATACTGATGAAGTCTATTTTTGATAGTTAGTTATTATCACTCGTAATTATAACTTTTACAAAATCTAGTTGATAATATATTTCAAAACAGTGCGCGACGTAAAAATCTCACGTTATTTTGAAGTAGCATCGGCATGAAGATACGATAGAGCGAGAAAAATAGAGAGACAGATAGAGTAATAGTGAGAGGGAAGAGAAAGAGAATGAAATAGTGCGAATGAGGGAGATAGAAAGCGAGCGTGTATAATATACTTTACGTTGCATGGCTTTTGAACCGGACGAGTATTGTTTATGGGCCCCCTCGAGGGGCATGGGGGATGCCGTAAAAACGTCCAACCGCAGACAGACTAATAGCTATCGCGCACTCGGCGGAATTTTAGGCCGTTTCCCATCCCCTTATTCTCTATGCCGCGCTTGGAGGTTTTTTATTTTAATTTTTTTTCCGCTCTTTCGGGCGAGCGAGTGGCGTGGCGCGTCCCCCGTCGATCCACCATGCCATAAATACGCATTACGCTGCAGCGCTGTTTCCGTTCCGGACGTGAGTCCGCCAGAGTTATTTATTTTACTAGCAGTCCGTAGTGATGTGTGGGAGGGGGTGACGATGAGTATGTGGTGTTGCGAGTGTGTTATCTCGACGATAACGCGAGCATTCGTATAATACCCACATACACACTCACCCATGGCACACGCGTGTAATATTATTGTGTGTATATATATGGTTGGAATTCAAATTATAATATTTCGCGTTCTTATCTCCACCACGAACTTTTGTGACACGAACGGCGGCGCCAAGTGGTTATTTCATCTATGGAAGTGTGTGGAGGCGGGTACCCAGCGAGTACGCGTATACTACTTTGCAACGATTCTTCTATAACGTTTATGTGCGATGTGCCACTCGGGATTGTCACTGATAAACATATTTTTGTGACAAACAGACGATTGTGACGATGTACTGCAGTTAAAATGATAATATGATATAGTGTCGTAATATAATAATTTCGTTCTAAAAATCCGACGTGAGTCGACACGGAATCGATTAAAGACTTTAGGGGTAATCTAGTAGGTATATATGTGTTTATATTTATAACAGGTAGTTCTTTTATAGAACACTCGCCGCCTTTCATAGTAATACTTACACTTTTTTTAAAAATATTATTTATTTTGATATTTATTCTATAGTTATCATTTTAAAGTTTTAGGGACAACATGGATTTTTAATTACATACATATAAAAATATTATTCGGAGTTATAAACTAACTGTGTTTTTCGAAATAATCACAGTGCCACTGAATTTATTCATCTTAATATAAATACTTATTTATCTCATAAAATACTAGACCAAAAAAATAAGATTCCGCTTCTAAAGAAAGAATTAAAAACTTATGTTATCATTAAAAACTAAACAAATTTAACTGTGAAATTTTTGTTATCTTGTTTTCTCGTTAAAAGTATCAATTAGTATTTATGTAGGGGTATGTTTTCAGGAACCTCGAATTAATATAATACAGTTGATGTGCGAACTTGTATTCCCATGTATTAAACTTCACTAATATCTTTATTACAGGTAGCGAGGGTATACTAACATTATATTATTTATTTATTATATTTCAGAAATCAGTTCACGCAAATTCGTCGTGCAGTGTTTACGCGCTATAATTATTCTCGTGAAATGTGAAGATAAACGTACTCAATTTTAGCTGCATTTATTGAGTTTTATACCTATCGAAGCGTTCCTCATAATATATTATAGCAAGGGCCTAGCATTTTCTCAGCCGACTTTTTCCATCCTTCCTAATAATATTAATTTTAATTTAAATATAATATAAATTATAACTGAATAATAACTATAATTAACTTTACGGTGACCTCTGGCCTCAGATAAAATAAACTCATTATGGCAGATATAACAATATTTTATTATTGGAACAATCTATATTACCCGTTATGATAATTGAAAATCAAGTAATAAAAACTATGATAGAAAAACTATTTCAGAAATTTATTATGCAATAATTATATGTGCAATAATAATGTAATATTAGAAAGACGCGTCTTGCTGGTATAAAGCGGTGGCATCAGTAAATGTGTGTAAATCACAATCGAAAAACTTTGAAAAGTTTTAAACACATACAGGTTATCCATATACAAAAGGTATATATAATTAAAGGGCACGTTATCAAAGTTTTGTAACGTTACAAGTTCAGCTTACACACACGCAGTTTTACTATGTGTATATATATTTATATTTTATTATATTATATATATCATATAATATAAAACGTGTAGCTTACTTTGAATGGAGGGTAGATGCAATAGACATATTGCAGTCTGGTTTGCATATTTATATTTGTATATTATACCTAATATGTATAAAGTCAAAGTGAAAATTTAATTCGACTCGTTATCTTAAACTAATTTTAAAGATATTATAAAGATGGAAGAAGAATATTAGTATAGTGCTAACTATATTATATCTATATAGACACCAAATTATGTATGTTTGAGTGCAGACAAAAAACATCAATATTAATGTTAAAATAAAACTTAGCTAGTTTTCTCCTCTCAAATGATTTTCTTAAAGTCAATTTTAATCAAAATAGTGATGTTTTTATATATAATTTAACTGAAAGTATTATTGAGATTGGAAAATAATATTTATTGACAAAAAGTATTTATACTTTCATGCTATAATATTCTAAATTTTTATTGCCACATTTTATAAATAATCAATATTTTTTTATAATACCAAACATAATTTATCATAGCAAAGATGATGCAAAGATTTAGAATGGTATATTTTATTTGACTATTTGTGTATTTGTTATACAATAAAACCTAATCTAATTGTCTCACTTAAGATTTTACAATGTGTTTAGGAACGTTTTCAAGATTTGGGAAAAAAGGTTATGTCACCCTATCAAAGTTAAATTTATACAAAGTTCTTAATATTTTTTTAATAGTAAACACTGAAATTATAAAACATTTAAAATTTTTAATTTGTGTAAAGTTTTTTTTATTAAGTATAGAAGAAAAAATCACTCAGTCTTAAAATTTGTAAATTTAATAGATTATCATAATTTTTTACTATGATAATTTGAAAATAATAAAGATTCATAAGAATAATGTTTTTCATAAGCTTTTAGAGTTCAAATGTTTACATAATTAGTTAAAATCATAAAGATTTTTAAATTTTGATACTTAAAATAATATTTAACTTACCAATTTTTTTTATGAAAGGGTATAATAATTTAAATCAAGATTATCTATCTATATGTTCATTTTACAGAACTGAAACAAAAATCTAGTATAAATGTAAAGGCAAAATTAATTTTCATAGTTATTTGAATTTCAAATGTTAATAAAGTTAATAAAATTGAATATTAAACATAGAATAACAATTCCATTTTTATAATTTAAAACTATTCGTTGGAACTTGAACTACTTATGTAGATTATCGTACTTTAGTATTGAAAATTGCATTTTCATTTTCGATATGTTCAGGTTAATTTTAAGGTATTGTTAATATATATTTTATATTATTTATACAGTCATAATAGATTAATTTACTGTATTACTTTTTAGCGATATAAATATTAAATATATGATCATATACTAAATAATTTAGTCTAACTATCCATATACATTTATTAAGCAATTCAATAATACACTGGAATCATAGTCATAATAGAGTAATTACATTTTGGTTCATTTTTTTAAAGTTAATTGTTCTATAAAAGGGGTTTCTAGTGAGACTGAGTTTAACATTAATTTTACTCACCCTCTCTACTTACTTGAAAGGGCCTAAGGATGCCTCTCTAATGTTAATTTATATACATATTATTATTTGTGTCCAATCTGTTCACTGATCAAATCATGGTTCGGGTTTCGCTCAGTTAAAACTTATAATATAGAACCTTCTCGTTAACGCCACATATGATATTTATATCTCCCTCTACGTGATATCGCGGGTATATATAACCGTCTCAAGAGTCATTTTCTTTTTTATTTCGATATAGAATCGTGTAGACATTTTTTTCTTCGCCATACCGTTAAATTATTCCACGAAAATATGATGATATATAGAACAAACGCGCACGTCGTGGACTTTAAAACATAACATTATTATTAATACGCGTGAACATGAGATGATGAAAAATGTGTCCTTGCGGCTATGCATTTCCCTCCCTCCCAAAACACAATCGTTTCGTATAAGCTACTACGTGCCCTACTACGCGGTACAGACAAGAATAGATTATAATATACTTTAATATAATGTTCCCAGCCGAATTTATTATTATTATTTAATAAAGAATGTCGTTTAATTTAATTAATTTTTATAAAAATAATATTTATTTGAAAATCACTTTTTTGAGTCAATCAATATAACCTTTACAAAAAAACCATGCTGTACATATATAAAAAAAATAACCAAATAATTATATACTTAATTATATAACATTTAAACACTGTAAAATTTTTACATCATTTTCTAACTATCTAATATTAGTGTTTTTAACGTATATGTTGTTGACCTATATGTATCGATACAATTAGTAAAAATATTTATTTCAATAACCACTTTCAAGCCAATTAAAAATTAATAACCAATATATTTGAATGAACACAAATTAAAATACTCATATAATGATATTTTTAAAATATTTAATCACTATAAATGTTTCAGACATAAAATTTGTTGTACTTTTTTGGTTAATAAAATATTTTAAAATTCTATCATTTCAATAAATAATTTATTATGTTCGTATATCATTTTAAATACACCTATAATGTAGAAAGTTAATTTAATACGAATTTGGTTTAAACGTAACAAATATAGTATGCAGTTGTTTTTTTTTATAATTAACATACACATTAGGTACACAGTATTGTATATTATGAGTTAAAATCGTTTTTTTTTTTTTTTTATAAAATTAAATAATTTTTAACTATACCAGAGCTTTCACAAACAGTACATCCCACTTACTCGATTTGATTTTAGAAAGTTGGAGTCAATACAAATATTTATTATTTTAATTTTCTGAACATCATAAATCAATTGTTTTCCCACAGCATAAAATACGTGGCGTGCCAACTGCCAATAATCCTTATGCCGGGCTTCTTTACTATTTACGTGAATATTTTAGAAACTCGTAAATTTTCAGATTTTAGTATTCGTATACAGTTTAGTAAGTCTTCAATAAAAACAAACAAGTCGTTACTGTATTTATCAACATTATACGACATCATCCGATGTTTTCATTGCGTATCTTTGAATATTTAATGATATTAACGTAAAATATACTGTATTGAACAATATAATTTGTAATGATAATATTATGCATGTTAAGAGCTATAGGTTCTTAAATTAAAAATAAAATACGTTGATTTATTCTCGAAGTATTTTATTTTTGTGACCATGTCACGAAATTATGTTTGAATTTTTTTTTTTTTTTTTGATCTTAAATCTTATTAATTTTATAACACAACATTGTTTTATGTATCTAAAAATTTAAACTAATTCTCAAGACGATAGAATCTGTATATATTTATACTAGTGTGCTATAAAATTGAAAATAAACTTACTATAGTTTTAAGTACACAAAAATACGATTCTGGTTTGATACATTAAAAAAAAAAAGTTACTCATGATTTTGATTACATAGTTTCGCTTTTTATGTTCATACAAGAATAACGAATATTTAACACATTTGTGTATTAAATTCGGAACCCTAACAATTTATATTGCACAGTAAATTATTAGGGACATTATAGTCTAAAACGGATGGGTGTCGCGGTAGATAACGATTTTTGTTGTATTTATAATAATACCATACTATATCCGTTGACCGTGCCAAACCAAATCGTTCGGAAACTCATTTCCGTCCGTGCCACTCATCTCACCGTTTATATTGTCCCGAGAAATTTGCTGAGACGATCGAACACATTTTGTATACATTACAATGTCTGTATAATAATATTATAATAAACAAGCTATGTACATAATATATTTAATATTTATATATATATATGGATACAAATATTTGCTTTTATCTATATAAAATATATTATTATATTATTACAAACGACCACCGCCGGCACGAAGCGTTGTTTTTCGTTTATCCACTCGACGACGATGGTCGTTTGTTTTTATCGATGTACCTACCTTCCTGTATTATAATATTATATATATATATATATATATATATACACATACACCTATATATTATATTCAGAGAGGTTGTACAGATCGTTAAAATATATTATGCGGTGTTTTATTTTTCGATAGTCTTCCATTAGGACTTTTGCCATTCGTGCTTGCTGCAGTATCTGGACGCGCGCGAAGCATATAATAGTCGTGCATATTATATTATTATTATTATCGCTATTACTATTATTATTATTATCATTATTTCGTATATACACCGCGATTACTGAAGTCGGGCGTAATCGTCGTACTCTGAGCCACGATGATAACGATATTACCAACTATACTTACTCTGAAAGA
This sequence comes from Aphis craccivora, assembly GCA_009835225.1. Lineage (NCBI taxonomy): Eukaryota > Metazoa > Arthropoda > Insecta > Hemiptera > Aphididae > Aphis > Aphis craccivora. The sequence continues at coordinate 23,995 of VUJU01002440.1, forward strand.
GCGCAGTTTTATTTATCTATCCGGAATAATATAATAATGACTATGCTGTAGGTAAATGTTTTTTTTTTAAATTTATTTTCACGACACTCGCAATGTCGAGTTAAACGAGCTGTACTGCAGCCGACGTCCTATTATTGTTTAATTCTTAGATCATATACACATATGATATACATACATACATACATACATACATACATACATATATATATATATCACATACATCATATTGTGTATATGATCTAAGGTTTAATTGTTGTTATTACTAATAATACGCATCGCATAGATATACGTATCATAAGTACAAAAATATCATGTAGAAATGTATTAAATAAATGTATTGTTTGCTGATTTACCAAGGTAATATAAGAATTAGTTAAAAATCATAATATTCAAACCTAAATTAATAATTATCTTTTAAACCATTTTTTTAGCTCATACAATACATGTTGTTTTTTTCATTTATATCAATGAGACAACAAAAAACGATTAGTAATCTAATGAATAAAGACACGTCATATCATTTCATAACTTTTAGGTAAATTTATAGAAAAAAAAATTGACAACATTTGCACAATTCTACGAATAAAAAAAAAATAATGATTGAACAATTTAAACCGTAAATTGTGTTGTTATTTGTTTATCAGAAAAATGAATTGAAGAGTAATCCATAAAAATTGTGTAGAAAATACCTAATGCCCCCAACAAAGAGTTTCGTAACTCTATATTTAATAGTTTAAAAATTCTTAAATTGTTATTCTTGGAGGCAAAGGGTTTCATGAGAGTAAACTAAAGGATCCGTTATTACACCTTGTTAATTAAATATTATTAAGAGTATTATAATGAATATTATTGTTTAAATATGTTATACGTTATTAATGTTATTAATGTTATACGTATTTTTATGTAGATTTTAGTAACGATATTCACTGTTATAATATCATATTGCCATAATGTGTGTTTAACTCCAAGTTATTGTCTAACTCCCTTGAATTATACTTTCCTAATAACTGTATTTAGCTTCATAAATTTGTCATGTTTTTCAAGGAATACTAAATAATTTTGTGTTTCTCTACCCCCATATCTTTCTAATTGTTTCTTTATCCTTTTATTTAAACTTATAAGAGAATATTGGTCTTATTTTTTGAAAAACCTTTCTATTTAGTATTTTTTCTTATTTATATTTACTGTTTATGTTATTATTTTACCGTATGCATGTTATATTTATTAGAATAAAAAAAAAAACTTAATTTTTCTTATTATTAGGTTTTTTTTTCTGTCACTTATTTTGTAATACATAAATAAACAATAATAATAATATGTTTCTATTTTTTTACGAACCGAGCAAACTGTTGAGTGAAATCTCTCGGGAATGTCATCTAACGCAGGTAAGATGCCTGAACAAACTAAACTACACATACCAAAACAAACGTAGATCTATACCGGTACCGATAACTTGTGATAATATTGATAATATTTTAATGACATACCACAGTTACGCCGTATAGACATTATCGATGACACGAACGACGATTATGATAATAATAGGTATTAAAAATGATACAAAAAAAAAAAAAAAATAAATAAATATAAATAAATAAAATAATGGTAGTAATGATAATAATAACAAGTAACGCTTTTTTGCAAGAACATCGAGGGGATTAAAACTGGTCAAAATGGATGACGTGTAAAACATTTTGTATTTATTTCATTTTTCATGGTTATGATATGAGCTCCGAAGTATAGTCGTGTTTTTCAGATTTCCTCCACTAACCATAAAAGAGTGAGTAGGCTATTGAGTTTTACGATGATGTGCATTTTTATTATTATTATTATTATTATTACCTATCTACGTTATATTTTTTTGTAAACACATTTCAGACTTGTAAATGCATTTACTACGATATATTCTTTCCTTTCGTTTACCTATACGTTTGCGTATAAATATATATATATATATACGCTGTCATATTCAATCGGACGGAAGTTCAGCACGTATTTGTGTTGTATTTACTGTCGGATTGATTTTTGTCGACATTTTGAAATATCTATTATTTTTGAAGAAATCGCGAACGACATAGGTTATAACATTTTTTTTTTTAAATAAAACCTCTTTAATTATCCACACTACTGACTTTTTATCGCAATATAGACAGGTACTTCATTTATGTTGTCCTTTATATATATATATATATATATATATATATGTATATATAAATTTAAATATGTTTGGATTTAATAAGTAAAATTTGAAAATAATACGCATATAATATAAAAAAAAACTCATTTTATTTAATAAACGTAGTTTGAAGTTCTTATTAATTTTCAACACCAAACATTTAAAAAACTTTTGTACATATTTTAATAACCCTTCTTTTTCAAAAAAAAAAATAATAATAACAAGTTATTTATCGCAAAATGATGCAAAATGAACTGATGATATTAATAGTAGAGGGATAAAACAATCGCCTCTGAGTAATTTGGACTAGCATTTTCACATAATTGTTATGTTTTAAAATGCGCTAATATAATTATAATAAGATAAGTCTTCTACCTCTTTCGACACTATTAATTCCAAATAAATATAAATCGTCATAACTGTAAATATTATACGTATTTAATTTATAAAAAAAACGACGCTCGCACAGGTGAGTACCAGCTAAATAGACAAAAAAAAAAAACACCATGGACTACGGTTTAATAACTAAGATAAGTAATATGGTCTTGTTTACAAGACTTTCCTTTTTGTTCTATCATGTGTATTTACTATACACGTAGTGTCTAAGCTACTGTTACTAGTGTAAATAATTAGTATATTTTTACTTTATATTCATGATTATATGATGAATATACTCTAAACACATCGTTAAATAAAATTATTTTTTGTTATTTAAAATTTTAAAATTAAATGAAGAAAAGAACAGGTTGCTTGTTTTTTTTAACATATAAAATCTAAAATACAAAAATCTAGTAAAACGAACAATAATTAAACACATCATATTTACAATAATTTATATTTTGAATAAATTCAAAGTTCAACAAGATTCAATTAATGTATTTTTTTTTTTCAAAAAACTGCTATACTGTAAAATTTAATATTCGTTCGACGGTATATTATAACGAATCTTTAATATAGCATAATGATAAATTAAAGATAATGTTCTAACCTCCGTATCTTTGTGCGTAAAAATCGTAGTTCATCAGTAAATACAAGTCATATTTGAAAGTATATACCTCCCTACCCGAACTTATTGTTATGTATACAACTCGTTTAATTAATTATTATTTTTAAAAATAATATTTTATTCGAAATATTAGTTATTTATCTAAACATATGAAAATAATGTATTGTAATAATATTTTCCATCAACCTAGACTGTAAAATGTGTACAATGTTCCGTGGACACAGCAGGTGGTGTTTTTGACATAAAAAAAAATATTGAGAACATTTTACGGGTTATCGTAAAACGCATGCACTTCCATTTATCCCAACTATGGTGATAAAAATTGTTTATTCGGAAATTATGAACTCGCTATCGTACGAGTATATTATCACTACCTATGCAATATTATGTACAACGTTCAATACAGGTTAATAAATTAAATATTACAGTCGAGTGAGGGACATTGTGTGTTTATTTTTTTTTTTTTTTTACAATAAACTATATTATTATGTATTAATACACATAATAATGTGTTGTAATAATATTTTTATAGGTAGTAATATGTTCATATTTATCATCGAATAAAATATAAACGCGTTTTACGAAACATTTTTAGTGGAGTGGAAAGTAAAAAACTTTTGCTACCTCAATCAGAGTTATAATTATATACTGTTATTTTTTACGATCTATGATACTAAACATTTAAATTTGTATACACATAATAAACGAAATAAAATGAACTCAATACTGTTATATTCACATATGACTACAGCTGCAGCAGATCGGTTTAAACAATCGTTTATGCTGTGAAAACCGTGTACTATATATTATAATAGTTATGTCGAGTTCAAAAAATAAATTGTATTTTTGCACGAGTCGACAGGAGCGTCGATATAAATTAGTAAAGCTGAAAAATTAGATTAAAATTGAATAATTAATTTGATTTTAAGTGATAGATATACGATATAATATTATATATGTACATACGAATACATTGCATAAAGAACAATTTTAAATTTATTAAAAGTTAAATTCTGTCAAACATTTTATCGAGATTGAGTTCGAAATTAACTCGTTATTCATTAAATTAATATGAATGCAATTATAAGAATTCATTAAGAACTCTGACTAACTATATTATTGAGTTAAAACTTAAAATTAACTTACAATAAGCTTATTATTAATATTAGTTCGTTAATGGCCAGGCATTGGCTGGGTAGTAGTTATAATACCATAATTTCTACAATAATGTACCATCGGCAATCTTTCGCATCATACTTTTAGTCATCGATTCATCTATTGTATCATTAAATCATTAACCATATAACACTGAAAACTTTAAGGTTAATAAAACTTGGTAAATAAATATACATTTTTTCCTGCTTTGAAATCAAAAAAATAATTGAGTATGAAAGATCAAATGTTGAAACAGTGGTTTCACGAGTAAAAAATTAAGGTGACAAAATATAAATTATTTAGAATGACAATGGTTGATAACATCAAGTTTTTAATTATTATTCTTTTTGAGAATTTGTAATAAGAACATACTTATTGAAATATTAGAAATCGATCATCATATTATGTGATAATTCAAATAAGATAAAAGTACACGCACATAAAAAAATAAATACAATAAATACAATTTATTTATTAATTTTCTACTGTTTAGTTATTAATTAAATATTGAAGTTGTATATTTAATATTATATGAGCACGAATAAAAAATAATCATTTTTTCATTTTAATTAATTCATTTTTTTTAGATAAATTTAATCGAATATATTACAATTACTAGTATAATAATATTATACTCCGTAAGCCAGTTTTTTTTCACTAAAAGATTCAATTAATTGTCATGATCGTACGCGTAACACGCGTATGAGTTATATGATTTAAATATTATATCAATAATCAAAATCTAAATTTATATGATTGAAAATTGTAAAATATTCAGATCATAAATAAATAATTATATAAAAATAAAAATTATGATTAAATATTTATAACTAAAATCTTTAGAAAAAAAAAAAAATGAGTGTCATTGGATAGATTTAGATTTAAATACTTAATTGTATATTATAATAATTTAACAAAAATTATCTACAAAATAAAACGAAAATCGTTTCTACACTTTCATACACAACCATATAAATTTGGATGCAAACATTAATACTACCATAGATAATATCATTGGTTGTATATAGTATTTTACTATGTATATTGTATAATCAATGGTAATATATGGTAAAAAAATAATAATATTATAGATCATGACGTGCACATACTAAATAGTATATAATATTTTATGAACAGTAAAGTTAATAACGTTGTTCAATAATATAACTGCGCGAGTTAAATAAATGAAAAATAGTTGTGCTGCGCGTGTGAGTAAACTAATATATTAATATACTCGTAATTATGATTATTAACAAAAAATATGAGCGCACATAAACAATATACGTTTCAAAAAAAATGTTATTATTATTATTATTATTATTCTTTTTATTTTATTTGAACTTGACAAAAAAAAATTTGATGTGTTTTATTATTGTTAGTTATTAGTTATTTGTTTTTAGTGCCATTAACTGTCCGTTGCTTCGTCAGGATCAACCACACTTCCAAGAAGTACATAATATTATACATCTTATTACAATTATCGTACGATTGTGATTATAAATCAAATATCATAGGAGTGAAGCTGACCATAAAAGTCTATTATACGGCATTTTGTTACATTTATTTCTAAGGATTTAATGTATTGGTGAAAGGCAATAGTTGATAAACGACATACTGTCCATAATAATTTATTTATCAAAACGATTAATATAATAATATATTGTTATAAAGTAGATTAATGTTTAAATATAACTAAAAACTAAAAATTGTATATTTTTTTTATTTCAATTATGGCATTTACAATTAACAGTCAATGATGATGTTTCTTTTTTAAATACCTACTTAAAAACATGTATACATAATTATATATTCGTTAATATAATGAACAATATAATATATATTTTTGTACGCTATTAATTTCTAGTGGTTCAAGTGAGTTCTGCATATAAATCTATAATAATTTCTGTTCACCGAAAAATATGAACAGGATTATTAATTATAAACGCTATCAAATAACGGCACGAATATCGCGGTCACCATATATGAGAATATTATGCGTAATAATATTATGCAGATGTAGGCGGACCCTGTTTCGCTCAAACACATTTTAATCATTTTAAAATTAATTTAGGTATCAATGATTTTTGAATAATATTCGAGTTTTATTTAATATTATCCATTATGAGGAGACCAAACACAAAAACTCGTCGTTATGGTCACATAATATCCCCAGATAAAAATATATACAAGTATGCTTATGTATTTATTGGCTATAGGTAGCCAAATTAAAGTGCAATAGTTTTTATTAAAAAATAATAATTTAAAATAAAATTCTTAAATGTATTTAATATACTTACAATTGTTGTACAGCTATGTTGATAATAATATAATACTGTGTCAATGTTTTATAAAATAATAATTTGTGATACACAATTTTAAGTTATTTTCTTTAGGTTTAAATTAATATCTTAAAACTATTATTAGATTGATTTTAAAATTATTAAAAATGTTTTAGTCCAAATGAAAAAGATCGAATTTGGACGTAACGGTCTGTGGCTGTAAACGCAATAACGTGAAATGGTCGTGGAAAGACTATCCGTTCAAGCTATTCTCTCCAAATAGTCCAAACTGTTTCGATATTAACCCAATGGAATATTTCACTATTATAATCTCTACACTAAAACTAAACGCATATAAATATTATATTATAGACTATAGATTATAACATAATATAACAAATGACATTGTGTTACAACGCTAACTACAAGGTGGTATATTAATACGCTTGATAATAATCAGCCATATGCTAATATAATATATAATATATATTCAATAATTGTGTCACTATAAGTCATATGTACAGAGTAATTTTTGCTTACCTCCTTGTATTTTTAATAATGCACTAGTTATTAAAAAAACAGATTTTTGGAAACTATTTTTTTAATAAAGACAATATTTTCAATTATTATAGGAACACTAACTTTTGTTTTCAATACTAAAATACCACTTTTTGTATTAAATTATCCAGTAGATGTGTTTTTTGAAATGTTATGTATCTGAATAACAATTTGAATGAGCAGTTTTCAAGTTAGGTATTGAAATATTTATACTTCAGATAATATTCGGTTAAAAATATTTTTAAAATATTTAATATTGCTGTAATATAAAATTCAGTTTAATACTAATAATATTATAATCAGAAACATTTTACAAATTAAAAAATTTTTTATCTAATAACATAGATAATATTAATGGTAATACCCATTTTTTCAAACCTATTATTCCTATACTGAATATTAAATATTTAAAAACGCAAACACTAATCGTTCCAATTTTGATTTAGATACACATGCGGGAGTTTAAATTGATAATTTTAAAACATAGATTTACTGTAGCAACTATCGCTATTCTCAAGTACTTAATTATCAGAAATAATTTATTAAAAGTATAGATTTATAAATATGGGCTTTAAGTGCATATTCCATAAATCAGATTTTAAATAACTAAATTTTTAAAGAAAAAATAGGGAAAGCATGATTAATTGATTACTATGTAATATTGATATATTACGTGTTTATAATACGACCTGCAAATTATAATATTTCTAAAGTTATTCGTATGGTTTTACATTCGTACGGTTTTATAAACTTATCGTGGGTAATTAAATAAAAAATATGAAGTGAATAGTATCTTGAAAAAAAAAGTTTTCAGTTACTATTAAAACCTGTTAAATACCTGAATTTTCACTAAAAAAAACTATATTTTATCCAAGTGGAGTGATGTAGGTTGATTAAAAAGAGAAAAATAGTGAAAAACGATTATTTTTATCTCAGAGCCTCATCTTGACACAATAACACCGGTCCCGATTTCTGTCAACCGCTTGTATAGTTAATATCAAATCAATAAATCTTTTTTTATAAAAAAAAAAACATTCACCATATAATGTGATAGATTTTAAACGAAAAAAATCGAACGCTTAATAGTGATTTCTGAGTATTAGTTGTCGAAAAATGGTGCAGACATATGGAAAACATTGCCAGTTTCGGGACGAGGGTGATATGCACGATAGAAATAATATCATCACGTCAAAATAATTCTATGGTTTTCGATAGAAATTACCGAATTTCTGTAAATAAACAATATACCTACAGTTATGTGATCTCATTTTTAAAATTGTTCGCTTCTGTATTTTGCAGTTATGAAATTCGAAATAAATATATACGGAGGAAGTAATTCACATAATGATATAAATGAAGATGAAAAATAATGAAAAGAATATATGTTTTAAATATTCTCTTTCTTGAGGTGGTTTTCAAAGTTTTAGTAATTAAATTGGTTATAAACTTGGGTGAATGTAATTTTTCATACGTTTTGTTCCTTGTCGAAAAAAATTATCCCACACTTAGTAGTATGTATACTATAGTTTATAATAAATTAAAATTTTCTTACTGCTTTATTCAAACTAATCAACGACAAATATAAAAATGTAGTTGGTGTCATTCAATTTGTTGTTAATTTTCTAACAAAGACAAAAAGTATTTTATCCAGCTTTTAATTTCAAATAAATATTGAAAAAAAGTTATTCATATTATATTTATATGAAATAATTAGTTTATAGTTAATATTATTATATTACATAAAGTATAAACTATTTTATACAGTAATACATTTAATGTTATATCTGTGTAGAAACTAACGAATTGGTTTATTTTCATCCGCACAAGAACTAATGGAACTACGAGTATAAAAAAGTAAACGTTTATTTGCTATGTTTTGTGTTGAGACTTACCAAACCCCAAATACTTGATCATAAAATACATGACTCTGTTCAAAGATATAGATATTATACGCAATGTCCTTGCTGGATTCACCAAAAAATAATAACAATAAATCTTAGTTCACTCTCGGCCAAAAAGGCCTTTTCACGTGGTTAACAAAATAATCACAGATTACGACGACAGTGTCAAAAATACGTGTATGAATACGATTAATGGACCTGTACCATTTGTCTTATGTAAATATATTGTCTTTCGTGATAAATTTAATATATAAACATTATATGTACTACCTATATTCTGAATATGTAAGAAACTCCATTTACATCGTGTCATCCCTCTTTATCACTATTCGACAAGGACATTCAATACTTTGAAGGTGGTTTTGATAAAATGTTGGCCGTAGTAGCGTGTCATAGCATGACACGTCACGTCCATTTTTACGGCAATGCATACGATACCGTATTATTTTTAAATACAACAAAATTAAAAAACGAGGTAAATCGATTACGACTTCACGTCATTTTATCTCTATTTTGATTCCTACTGTTGACAGAAAGTGTTTGTCGCCGGTCATAATCGATTATGATATATTATTATTCATAGTACTTTATCTCAATTATAATATCGTTAACTTTTTTTTTTCATACGTATCATTGATTTAGCTTAACAGTGCGATGGCACTAATATAAAATTTATTAACCACTCTGGAGATCTGCTGGGTATTATTTGAGCTTTAATAATAGCGATTTTCCTCTCCGTTAGTTGACCGATAGATACTCGTTATAATAATATTTAGAATAATTAGCAATATAAAAGAAACACTTTATACATATTGATGAATAAATTAAATGTTTGTAAAGCTTACAACACTGTGTTAACAATAAAGATAATAAATAATTATGTTATACTGTAAGTGTTTAAACTTATAAATCTTAAACTAAATGAAAAACAAATTAACAAATATCCAATTTCTTAAACACGCATAATAATTCGGGGTAAATGTATTTCTAGAAGCGGTCTTGTAAACATGTTTCAATAAAGTTTTCTATTCCGCCATTTTTTAGTTGCATACAAATAATTATTTTTGGTTTTCTGAGAAACTCAACAACCTTTATCCAGAAAATTTTGTATAACTGTTGAAAGTTGAGCTCAAATCACGTTTAAAAGGCATATTTTGGAAAAATAAATAAGAGGATATAAGAAAGCAGGCGTTGTATATTAACGAAATATTTAATATTTTTAACTTTTTCAATTATTTATTTAAATTAAAATAAGCTTCAAGCTTCTGTTTTTCTCTTTTTAGTTAGTTTATTTGCTTTAACTCTAGAAATAATAACAAACAACTATTGAAATTAACTAAAACAGTGAACGATTTAATAAACGTAAAAGTCACACAATGTCAAACTGCATTTTGCGTTGATTTATTACAATGATAAAAATTTGTTGATAAACCGAATAAATGACCAAGTATAAAACCTTTAACCCATTTTTCAGATGGTAGTAATTAGTGATTTTTAATTATTATTTTTTTTTTCGATGTGCATATTACTAAATAATAATTATTATTTCTGTGCGTGCAATATGATACAGAACGACTATTAAACGTAATAAAACCCTGTTAATATAATTATATAACCATGAAGCATAGAAAACTAAAAAGACTTTTTTTTAAAAAGAAAAAAAGGTTTTATTTAATTTATGCTAATATCACACAGATTGTACCTCTAATGTTGACAAACGTCAAAAAAGTTTAAAACTATTAAGATAATTTTAATTTGTTTTTTTATCTTTAGTAATCAAATATCATTAAAATTACACTAAAACGATATTGTCTTTATCGAATAACAAACGTAAAACTATGTATACATTATAGATACATATTAATCAAATCATAATATAGTTTTAGCAGTTATTATTAAAAATATTTTTCACAGCTATACAATAAATATGTTATTGTGTTACAATTTTATTATGCATTCCGTTTTCTGTTAAATGATCACATTATTTTATAATAACCACAGCTAAACATGTCTTATAGTACGAAGAAAAAGTTCAACACAAACAAAATGTACATACTTAATTTCTATGAATCGAGTCCCTAGTTCATTGTTTTAATACTCTTACTATAATAATGTTAAATATCAAACCCACTGTAGTCTGTAGTGGATTTCATTCAAAAAAGTATATCAATCACTTAAAGATGACTAAACATAATTAACATATTATATGATATCGTTATAACAATAAATAATTAAACTAAATAATAAAATGAGATTGCAAAAATGTTTTAAAATTGTATTATGTTATATATAGGTACTTACATTATAAATGTGTTTTCATATTAATCTACATTGTATTGTTATTTTAAATGTTTTCAATAATTTTGTATTTCCAAGCACATTAAATGGTACTTTTATTTTTACCTTTATGATGTAACTACTGAACACATCAAGTTTTACTATTTTTTATTTATTTCCAAAAATATAACTACCTTACATTACGTGTTTTAGTTGACGTCAAACTGGCTTTGTTTTATCATTAATTGTTACAAATATATCAAATGTCCATCATTTCCAAAACAGTGTGCATTTTTTTCACTATTTTTAGCCCTCATTCTATACTTAACCTTTGTCAAGTCAAGCGTTTTTCACACAACTTTTGATGTTTCTGTTACATTTAATATATTTTTTTTATTTTATACAGCATAAAAAAATTTATTTTTAAATACTATTTGGTAATTATTATTATAATTATTGATAAAAAATATGTAATACAATAAACGCTAACAATTTTAAAAATAGATGAATCAGTAAAAAAATATCGGCATACAATTTTTAATAAACTTTTATAATAGGGTTTTACACCGATTTATTTTAAGACCGCGATGAATGTATTGACAAAAAAGTAAAGATATTTATTATTAATGAGTGTACTGGAGTAGTTTGATAACATAGTGGCATTTTTTTATACTACTTTTTACAAGTTCATTAACTGCTTGTTATTATTTTATATCGCTCTGTTCGATAGATTTTATCGTTATATGCAGTGTGTTATCTGCAATAATTCTTCTCGCTACTGAATAAAAGGCTCATAAAAACAGATCTTTAATAATAAAATATATTAATATAAATATATGTATATATATAATGATTTTATGATAATATCACCTATAATTACATCATTTTTAGTTGTTATTTTTTATCAAACTTTGGTGTCAATATTTGAATTATATAATGAGATATCTTATCTTAAATTCATATTTTTCGAAGGAAAATCTCTAGTTAATCGTAATTATTTCAAACTATTTACAGGATCAAACAATTTGATTATTATTATGGTATTTAAACGAATCTCAAAACTACATAATATCATTATTTTATTAAATATCAGCTATAAAGAAAATAATTTAACACACAATAATGATATGAAATAAGAATTAAACCGATTTACGTTATGATACACTTAAACGATTAATGAATTTTCTAAATCGACTCATGTTTTCGGTCACAGTGAACATTAAAAATGAACTATAAATAAAATCGTTCACTCTGGAACAATAATATTAACGAATTTGTTTTATTTTTATTGACCAATCGAACCGTACCTCTTGCATACAAATATATTATAATTTTCGTCGTTGCGGTAGTATTGCCCGAGCTTTTACTCCCAACACATAATATGAAGCCGTGACGTATTAAATGTATACCACGGTATCATATTACCAATCGCTATTATTGCCGGACGACGTTTACGTGAAGTATATTATATTACGTAGGTATGTCGTTGCAAAGTCAACATAGTGTGACTGTGTGCATAATAGGCGATGGAAAATACGATTTCGAGACACGTGACAGTTATGTTTAATTATAACAATTTATTAAATATATGGGCCGTAATATAATGTACTACTCCACTTTCACCGTCCATACAACCGAAGTGTTTGTTTACATATGTTTCTGAGAAGTGGATGTGTTTGTTATGGGCGTGGTGCCTGCCGAAATAGAAACTATCATATTATTGTGACGATATAATAAATATACTTGATCAAGGAAATCAACAACTCTATACTATATCATATATATATTATATTAGTATCAGTACTAGGATTTACATGCAATAAGAAATTGTTAAATATGCTTTTGGCTTTTAAAAATACTCAACAAGATTTAATTAATATTA
>VUJU01002441.1:0-37220 GCA_009835225.1 Aphis craccivora
TAACCTACATAAGGGAATAGATGAAGAAAAAATACATGACTGTAGCAAAATATGAAGTATACCATCTGGACCAGGGTATGGATTTAAGTCTAGAGAATTAGTAGTTTCAAAGATTGGAACTTATTTTAAATTATTATAATATGCTTAAGTGCTACACTCACGGACCAAGGCTTTGGAGCTTTATCACTTTACCCAAATATTGCGAAAACTGTTTTCTTTATATTTTTTAATGCTCAAAACAAATTTCAGTAAAATAATATTATTTTCCAATCAAAAACATTATTTAAAACCTGGTTTTTAAATTTATAATTTTAATAAGTTTATAGACCTACTATATAATATACAATTGCTTTAAATTAACGGAGGTCTGAGAGGACGCCATCCTTAAGTTTAAAAGGGGTTATGCGGCCAGTAGGTGGGTAATGATCAATATAAGTGATAATTATAATTATACCAAAACTATAGTACCATAATATTACTATATTAGTAACCTAACCTAACCACGGATGGATTGCCTACATGATAATATACTGCCGAATTAGCAGAATGACTATAATATTATTACTTGACTAACTCATTGACTGATAAACGTAGAGCTTGAACAATGATAGATCGATGCTTGGAATTTACACGGTACATTCGTAAAATCGTACCACAAATTTGGTGTGCAATAAGAAAGAATTTTACAAAATTCGCATTTTAAAGTGGTGCTTGCACAAGCTTTTTGAGAATCAAAATGGTCAATGAAAATGTCTAAGTGTTGAATACCGTTAAACTTAATATTAAATAACAAATTATTCAAAATTAAAATCATATTATAGAAATGGCATTTTTATGGGGCAACGAAGTTCACGGGGTTAGCTAGTATAATATAAAGTAGAATATATTTTTGAAATTTTATATAGTTACCTTAAACACATTCATCGATATTTATCTAAAGCTCATTTTCTTTGTTGGAGGTGTTTGTTTTATTGTTATGTACATTGTACAAATATATTTAAAATATAGGTAAAACAAATCACTTAATATATGTCTATTGACTATTATAGTTACATATAATATTTGGATTAAAATCCTATTGTTATTATTGTTATAAGTATTCTACATCCAATATCCATTAATTAAATACTAAATGTCTTCTATTATTTTTTTTATTTAAAATATAAAACATACCTAGATCACAAATGTTACTCAAACATTTTTCGTCAACATCAATAGTTAATTTTGTTAATGAAATAATATTTTGCCCGTTTTCATTGATAATAGCTATAAATAAACTGTCATCAATCAAAAATATAGTATTTTTAATAAAATAAAATGTACCAGATTTAAAACTTTTGATATGGCCGGCTAATGGTGTATTGGGTGTAATTGGTATTTATGTACTACTTGATGATAAATGTTCAATTTTATCCGGCCTTTTTTTTTAAAAAAAAAAAAAAATGTAAGGTTATAACAATAAAAATAGAAAAAATATTTTTTTCTCAAATTAATTAAAAATTAATATTTCCAAAAACATTATTATATTTTGAGAAAATAAGTATTTAGTTTTAAAATAATAAACTTGTATAGACGTGTAATATCTCGTTTTTATGACTACCAAAATATAATTGTATACTTTAATATATTATATATATATAACGTTAGAGTGTTCCTATTTATTCTCAACTAATTTCTCATAAATTTTCTTTTTGATAACATAATATAATATATTATATTTGTACTCTATTATACGAACGATTAAATAATCGAATAACAACCGGTAATAATTTACACCGTAAAATGAGGGAGCGGGGTGCAGTATATAATATATGATACCCATCATCATCTCACAATCGAAAAGAGGTACCTACCTACATAAGTATAGTTGTAAAAAGCGTTTAAGTCATTAGAAGCGTGAATTTCCGGGTACAGTGTAACTCTATGGAACTAAGATGATGATTTGTTATAGTTATATTGTTATGTCAGAGAAATACGCTAGAAAATAATAATCATTCGACTTAACAGTTTGTAAGTAATCGACTGACGAACTGCCGAAATTCCTCTATAATATATACTTTGGTACATACCTACATTAGGTGTCATTTAAAAATAATAGAAAATACTGGAAGTTACATTGTGATTAAGTGAATGTGAATTCTGATCGAAAGTTATATACCTACCACATTATCTTCCTAAATACGTATTTTGATTTAAATTTACAGACAACAATAATAATATGTTTGTACAATTAAAAAAAAAAAAATTATTAAGTGAAATTTTCAAACATTCTGATGGAGATAATTGACATACCTAGGTTTTATATAGAAAAAACAAATTGAACATTTTGAATGTTTTTAAATGGCTCAAAAACAGATAAAATGTTTTTAAAATTATACTATGTAGTAACCTATAAGAAATACTAGTATAAATATTTTTTGAAAATGTTAGCACAATTAATATTTACTCAAATAAACTTTCAAATATTTATGGTTATCACTTATAAATAAGAAAAATCAATATTGTGTAAAACTTTTCTAATTTTCCTTATTTTATTTTTTTCTTCTGTTATTAAGAATATTACTTAGTATTTTGAATTTTTTTATTTTTGATCCTTAAATTTTAAACAATATTCAACTTTTTATCAGAAAATATATAGAATCATTTCATTGCTCTTAAAGGTGATGACGGCCATAAAACACACATATTATGATATTGTATAACCAATACATTCATCGTCCCAATGAGAATCTAATATAGATAAATAAGTGTATAATTAGTTTTTATTTTTTCAATATTATAGAATATACTTTCTAACAATTAATAATTACTAATTAGAAAAAATCGAATTTTATTAAAAAAAAAAAAAAAAATAGATACTTACTAGTAACTAGTATATAAGTAGATCTTTTGTTTTTTAATTTATAGAATAACTAAAATCGTAACTGAAATTAAAAATAAAATATTATTTTACTAAATATTTAGTGTTAAACATAATATTGTTACCTAATTATTCCATATCTCTTATTTGGATATTATTAATCACACTAAATTATTATTTGGTCATTTTCTATGAAAAATATAATATATATGTATCGGAAAAATATATGACATCGGTATTAGAACACTGTTCTTTTATTATAAGATATATTTATTATTCTTTAAGATGATTATATTAAAATGTAAAATATACTGCTTTTCAATATTTTATATTATTTTAAATAAATTAACTATAGCTTTTAGTAGTATAGACATTTTTTTGGTGGAATCATGGTTAACACTTCATTTGGTGAAAAGTTGAAAGATAAAATGTTGGTGGAAAAAAGGCTTAGTGAAAACACTGAAAATGTGTTCAAGTAGTTTTTGTGATTTTATATTATAAGTTTATAGGTACAGAGATGATTATCTTATTTTTAGTTTTTGTTGTAGCCAATGGCCAATGATTTATTTTCGACACCCCCTATTCAAGCAATGAGTGAATATTGGCTTAATGAATATAATTGAATATCTATACCAATACTAATACCAGATACCTATACTAATATCAGATTTGATATTTTAAATTGATATGATTTTTATAGACGATTATTGTTGATTTCAGTCCATCACTCAAATTTATAAATTAAAAAAAAACAATAAAAATTTAGGCCAACTTGGCGAGTCAAGTTTTTTTTTCAACTAGTTTAAGTTAAGATACTCTAAAACAGTAAACTAAGTTATGTCATGGTTGTTTTAGAATACAAATCAATTAAGTGAAATTTAGGTACTAAAACTAGCTAATACATACTAAATATATACAGAAATATTAACTATGTTAGTATGTTAAGTTAAAAGTTTAAAATCTTATCACAAAACATACTCGTACTTACTACTTTAATATATTTTATATTAATGAAATGTATAATAAAAACACAATTAATAAATAATGAACAATTAAAAACATTTTAAAACATTTTTTAATATTTTTATGTTAACTATAATATTATTGGAAATTATCGTCAACTATATAATCATTTATTTTGCTTAGCACTTGACCCTCACACTAAACAAAATATATCACTTCACGTGACTTTACGGTACTATGTTATTGTAATTTTATTTATGGTTTTTTAAGGCAATTATATGATTTTTCCAATATATTTAATATACTTATCATTTTTAATAAAAATTACTTGCACAACTTTGACAATTACTTTTATTATATCAGAATAACTTATTTAAACTAAAATTATTCACTACCAGAAGTAACTAAGTTTTTGTTTTTTTTTTTTTAAACATTTTACACTAGGTATTTTTATAACTACTTTCTTATTTAGTTATCGTCAACTTAAACTTATCTTTTATCTTTTTAACTGGTTACTGTTAAGTTTTGGATTTCATTCAATTATTCAAAAGGCAATTTAAGCAAATTTACAATACAACTGTTATTTGTACTTGACGTGCTTTTCCACAACGAACTATAAGATATTATTGATTTTCAACGGCGCGTAAGTACGAGTTACGTAATAGTTATCTGTTCATATCTAAAAGAAAAAAAAAACAGTAATTTCCGACAATTTCTCATTACACAATCGTTTTTAAAACGTTGAAATACCTATGAATTTCGAAAGTTGTTGGCGAGTGGTAAATAAGTGCATTTGTTCTAAATACGCGACTTGTTGAACCGACGATTCTTTTACACCGCCTTTTTTTCTGTATGTTAAAATAAAGCAAGGAACACTTATATGACCTTTTTAATTTATTATGTTATTTCTAATGCTTTACATTTTTACGATATATATTTATTTATTGACAAAAATAAAAATTATCGAAAAACCTATCCATTTCAAAACACTTATATCAATATTGAATTTTATGTATTATTATATGATACAGATAGCTAAAATACAGTCAATGGTTATTGTTTTATTTTGTTAAGTGTTACACGCCTATGGCACATAAATTATGTTTCTTTTTCTTGTCTCAACTTATTTTATAACATTTAATCAACCCGTATCTTTGAAAAAACCAGTATTTTATATTGCAATATACTCGTATGATATGTGTAATGATCGAAATGCAATAATGATAATGATGATAATAATAATTAATGTTTCTTATTCTCGATAGAAAAAATAAATAAATGCTTTATCAAATTATTAAAAAATACATTAACTCCTCCTACACAAATGCCACTCTCTGGGATTTGTTGAAACTACCACTGTCTATCTCGTAGTATACTTTTGTACAAATTGCACAATAACTTGCTGTAATAGTAATTAATATTATTAAGTAAAACATTTTAATCGATTTTTAATTACCTACGTGTTCTACATCTAACAGGTTTAATAAAATAACAATGACACATTAATATTGATCTAATTAGGTACCTACCTAAAAATTTTCTCATTGAATTATAATAGATTATTTTAAACTTTTAATGTTTTGAAATTTAAAATATTCCTTACTTTATTTAAATGAAACCATATAAAGTACATAATTATTAAAATAATATACTCAATATTAATAATCTTAAGATAAATGAAAAGTTTTTTTTTTAATCGATGATTGTATATTTGCATCAAAATAATTATAATTGTCTAAAAAAAATAAATTAGTTATTATAATTATATAATTAATATAGTGTAGGTACATTATAATTACAATTATTATTTACTATAACCAGTATTAACTTATTATTATTTATTAGTTCATTAGTTTTAAGTTATAAGTTTACATAATAAAATTTCTCCTTATATCAACTTTGTATTAGGCATCTTCCTGAAAATTCAGATTCTGAGCGAAGTATATATTGGTTTTTAAACTGGAGTGTCTTTTGGTTCTTATTAAAGCAAATAACAATTAAAAAATAAATATTTATTAGCAACTGCTATACAAGCTATAACTTTTAAAATATTTTTATTTTATTTGAATTATTTATAGATAGCCATCTGAAATGATCTTTTTTTATTTATATTTATATGTTTAATTATTGTTAATTTTAGTTCAAAAAGATAACAAAATTATTTTGTAGTTAAAAATTCATTACATTTTAAACTTTAATTCAATAGGCTTTAAAAATAAATGTCTACAAGGTTTAATAATTAAATCAAATTAATATCGAATCACTTACTATACAGAATATTTTCACATAATATAGGTATTTTACATTCAAGTTTTGACAAAGTTGAATATTTATACCAAAAATTTAATTTGAAATAGAATGAAGGCTATTTCATAATTTTATTTAAATGGGCTGGGTACACGGGGGGAGCAAACGGTGGGAATCGTATTGCATACGAGTCTGCAATGAAGTACCACATTTTATGTCTGCTGTTCTTGCTATCATATATAATTGGTGTAATAATAATAAAAAAAAAAATAATAATTATTATTATTCAATGTTTACCGGAAACCAGGGTAACCGCGGCTCTATAACACATTTTCGTAATGCGTTTCGATTCTGTGTGCCAAAGCAAAGACATAAAATGTCAAAAATAACAATTTTTACTCAAACGTTTTTTGTTATTTGGTTATAATTCAAATACTAAGATTTTCAATGTAAAAAAGTGGGTAAGTGGGTACCGCTCTGTCGTACATTAGGTGCCGTATGGATCATTATTATATATTATAGGAGTGTTAAATTTGAATCCAATGATAGGTATCATTGTATACGAAAAACGATTCTGAACGTAGATGATTTGTCAGCCTAAGATATAATTTCCAGTGGTTAGTGAAAAAGGTGGTTTATGTTTAATGGCCTGAATACACCAAAATTTAAGTTCTTTTATAATTAATGTAAGCTAAACTTATGAGAAATCTTGTATTAAATTTTCAACTCTTAGCTACTTATACAAAAATTTTTATGAATTATACCTACAAAATAATTTGCAAATATTCATGATTTTGACGAATTTTTGTCAATATTTGAACTTCAAATACTAATAAAAAAAAATTGTGCCTATGTTATAATTTTTTAATCACTATAAGAATAACTTATGAGGAACTTTGTATACAATTTTCAAGTATTTTGATTGGGCCAAAAAAATTTTATCGACACCTCAAAAAAAATTTTTTAGAAAAATTGAAAATTTCAGTTGTCTATAAATAGCTCAAAAAAGTCAAAATATTTTGAAAATTAAATCACGTAAAGAAAATGCCAATCTAAATAACTGGTGAAATTTTCAAGTATTTACGACTTATACTTTTTGAATAATAACAAATATAAATTTTTGAAAATTTAACTGTAAATAGATAACACTGACACAAATATTTGGTGAAAATTTTAAGTATTTACAGTGAATAGTTTTTGAATTACAACCATATAAAAAAATCGATTTGGTTGAAAACTAGTTTTGCGTAAAAATTCCCGTTTTTCCTTAATTTTTTTTTTTTGTTTATCCCGGCGCTTTTGAAAACTATTGGGGAATTCAAAAAATTACCTCCCCAATGCACCAACTAGATTCATTTTGCTACAAGAAACCACCCCCAAAGTTTGAAATTGAAGCATTATTTCGACACGTTCTCGTGTACACAGACACAAAAAAAAAAAAAACACACACACAACATTGTACAATCAATACATTCATCGCTCCGCTCAGAATCTAAAATTGAAATAGGTATTTCACCATTATGTTAATTAATATTTTTTATATCTATCCAATGAAATTATCAAAATATTTAAATTTATTTTAAACCATTCTACCAGTATACCACCAACGGCACGAACACATTCACACACTTCAATAGTACCTACGTCTGTATTGACATTTAATAGTTATTAACAATATTAGATATTATATTAATATTATAAATAATATATGTTTTTTGAACAAAAAATAGTTTTATTTACCATATTTCTACGGTAAAATATTACTTAGAGGTTACCATCGCTGGATGATTTCCTTCATAATGTGCTTCATGTGTTGTTTTTATTACGTAAGTGTTATATCAGTCATCTTTTTTACTTATTTTGTTATCAAATAGGTACAGATTGTAAATTTTTCAATGAAAAAAAAAAATTACTAACGTTGATATAAATATTGAAATATTTATTGTATTTAGAAACAGAGACTGAAACCGTTTCCACTTAGAATTGTTTTTCATATAGGTTAGTATAATGCTATTTAATCTAATTAAAATGTAACGTATAAACAACTAGGAAACTTACCATACAGTAGAGTGAGTTCTCCGGATTCTTATTTTAATATACTAATTTAATTGCTTGATAAACTTGTTGAGCCAAATTTCGCAGCTCTAAGTTATATTGAAAATAATAATCACAATTTATTAATCGTTGTACAACTTAACTAAATTAGTCATTAAACTGACATTTTAAAAGAGAAAAATAAAGTTTATAAATATAAATATTACCAAAATACTTTGATGCTCTACGGTTTCAGATTATATGTATTGCTATAATCGCTGTACATATAGCCATGACACTTAACTATTGTATTAATTATGTGTACAATATATTTATTGTTTTTTTGAGTATTTATCGATTTATGTACATTGTATTATACATTGAATTATTACATTGTATTGTATTACATAAGATTTTAAGTTATAACATTTAGATATTATCATAGATTTTTAGTCATAACTCATAAACCAATTTTACATTTAAAACGTAATAAAACAAAATATAAATAATTGGTATTTCGCGATTTATAGCGACGAGGACAACAACAGTTGATCAAAGACAACTTTTTTCTTTTTTTTTTACACTAGGTAGCTGATTAATCTAAAACATAATTAATTTCTTCTCAAACTCCACATCGAGTATTACCCTAAAATTAGATGTTTATACCTACATACTGTCTGGGCAGTATGAACCTATTGATTCATTATTGGCTGTATCCCATAAGCGTAAAATATGACCCAAAATACAACCCATAACCGAAAATAAATTTTACGAAATTGAAATGTATTTTATTAAAATCATAGGAATTATTAATTTAACTGTGGTACACTCTGTTTTCGCAAGAGCAGGTATCAACTGATATAGATAAGTAGATATCTGATTTAAAATATTTTGCTCGAATTTTAAATATCACTTAAAATAAAATGAATAACGATCAAGTCACATCATAATCTGCATAGTTTTAATGTTATTGTTATTAAAAATCCTATTTGATGTAAGTCTATACTGTAATACTAATTATATATTTTATAGTTATTTTAAGTGATTATCAACCGTAGTATTAATATATTGTGATAAAATATGATACAATAACACTAAACTTCAACTAAATTCGGAGACTGTTGTTTTTGAAATATAAAAATACTATGCACCTATTCGAGAACTAATTATAATGAGTGTCAAATTTTAAACTGAAACTTATAGTAGGTATACAAAATTGTATGAGGTAATAAAATTTAATTTTACGTTTTTAACGCACTACCAAGATATAAAAGCTCAAAACGAATTTGCGCTTTTGGGCTACCGAAAAAATAAACAATTTGTGCTTTTCAGTATCACCGAATTTATTTGTACAACATTTTAATGGTCGCGGTGATGGCCGTAGGTAACGGGAAAACCGCTCCGACACAAGACGAAAAATACTATTACATGTAAATACGTAATGACTGCACAAACGTGATAAATCGAATTCGACATTAAAATCGTTGTTTCAGTATTAATGTGTTAATGATATATTGGATCACGGCCACGCGATATAGTTTAACCGTATAATATAATTTAATTACCAAATGAACCTCCAAAAACTAATAGAGAACTGTAATGTTAGTCTAAACATATTAATAACAGAATAATATACTACCTACATGGTAGGTTGACCATAATAATATATATAACTAATAGTACCTACGTATATAATATAGTAACACAGTCGTTTACGGTGAAAATTTAGTTAAATGACCGTTGGGACTTGCATCAATTCGCTTTCTCATCGTAACTGTTTGACATTGTTCGCCTACATTACACTACGAATTAGATGTACTAATCAGTATCCAACCAAGGCTTTGTCTTTGACCAAATCAAAACAATCACGCAGCACAAACAACAATATAATAATAATTATTGCAGACAATTCGAAAGTATGGGTCGTTTATTAGAACGTTTGACTAAAATATAATAACGTTTCGTCTAACACTTCAATATAATATAGAGTTTTTGTGACATAACACTACGTCATGATGCTTATGCGCGCAAGTGTGTGTGTGTCTGTCGTGAATTTACGTAGGTATAATATACTTCACATTGATCAGAACCGGAACAACGCGGTGACGGTTATTTTTGCAACTGGTCTGCAGCGAGACCTCAGGTACCACTAGTATTGATTTTCAGGGGAGATGGTAAATCGCGTCCCGATAAAAGGCATTATGATGTCAATAGCGGTTCGTGTTTCTTACGCATAATATTAGCACATCGCGTCTGACGGAAAATTCAAATGATAAAATATGTTTTTTAAATTTTTATCCCAGTTTCGGTATAAGCCAACAGTATAACTACGTAACAGAATATTGTTATAGTATGTTTAATATTGTTATATCGAGTTTTAATAATTTAAGTTTACATAACAAAAAAAAAAAAAAAAAACTAATGATTTTAACCATTTAAATATTATGTCAATACAATAATATTGACAGTTCTAAAGCCTAAACAAATATTTGTGAACGAAATTTAATTATAAAACAAAATGTTTGAGGCGCAATTTACTTTCTCCTATTCAAATTTTAATATTTACATACAATCAATGGACCAAATAATATGTAGTATAAGACAAAAACGTTTATTGGGACGCATCGAATACAGTTAGTTGATTTTAGGATTCGTAGTCGATTTGTTTGTAGGTTTCAGTGTCTCAAAATGACAATATATGTTCTGTGAATAAATGTATTTTTTTTACATCCTAAGTGCGATCCAATTTTTTTTTTGCAAGAATTACATGATGCGCCTGTCCAGGAATTGTTCAGGATTGACTACACGCAACTCGGAGGAGAATCTATTAGTAATGGATCTAGAAAAATATTAAAAATCAGGGGTGGGTTAGGATACAAAACATGCACATATAAGTTATATGATAGATCATTCAGAGTTAAAAAAAAATAATATATCGTTATCGACATTGATTTTATAAAATATTGTAAGTTCTGTTGGATAGAGATTTTTAGTATAATACTAGATTAAATTACTATCGTTAAATATAAATTTGAAATAGAATCTTGGATAGGGGGTGAAGTTTCAGTGTTCAGATGTTGCTATTATTAATTTATATTAGTGACCTTTTATCAGGAATTAATTTCGACGTTCGAGGAAGTTCCCCACATAGAAACTTTTAAGAGTTCGCTGTCTTTTTATCGCCTAGTGAAAATTAGCCTTCCATGTAGCTAGAAAAATCATTGGAACAGGTCAGCCTCTACTTGTCGATTAACGTGTCTTTGACGATTAACTATTTTGTCGGTGATGAATCAGCTTTTTTAAAAAATGTTTTGAGTTTTTCAATGTGTGCGTTTCTTCTTTTTGCTAAGTCGTCCTTGGACTTAAAATTCGTAGTCGGCTTAAGTCTGTATGCTACCATCGACCTCAATAATTGCTAACTGCAACGTTTGCCGTCCCCAATCGTCAAATTGTAATTTGTAAAACGTGTTACATAACAAGGCAGTGAACAGTTGTATCTCGACGGACTGTGCAGTATTATATTCTGTATAATATTGTTATCGACTTGCAGTGGCAGACCATGAAAATAATTCGGCTCGAGAATACTTTTTGATCGGCCCTCAAATTTGTTTCGTCTGAGATATATTAAGAAACTCTTTTTTAGGGTTTAAATGCACGTGTTTATATAACCCTCAAATTAGTTTTTAATAGACAAAATAGCATATTATATTTTTCACTTAATTAAAACAGAATAATATATTAAATTAAAAAAATATATAAGTACAAAGTTTTTTATCTAATAAATCACTTGTATTTTTACAATATCAATAATGTCTTCAACATATTTTATATTTTTCTTGTTTTTTTTTTTTTTTTTTTTTTTTTTTAACAAAATCGAAATAAATATTTAGAAAAAAATATAACATGCAACATATTACAAGTATAATACAATTATCTCGTTTTTATAATGTTGGCGAATATTTTGAAGAATACTTATTACATATTTCATTTGAAAATACATATTCTGGTAATTTGGTTCATAATATTATCCGTTCAATGTTTGATTTCCTATAAAAAATTATCACAGTAATAATATAAATATGAATAAATTAATTATACACTTGTAATTTTACGAACACTCGTTTAAGTATTTGGGACGACAGTAAAAGTGTTAAAAGTATACATAAACACGTTTAACGAGACTTCATCATAATTATTTTCACGATAATATTGGTCAAAAGACAAATCCTGAATTAAAAATGTGGCCAAATGTAAACTCTTACACGAATAACCTTTTAAAATTTTTAACTGAAGTCAAAGATACTGTAATCTCCTACATAGACATTTTTCTCTTTAAAAATAGGGTAATATTACTTAAATTCGCGATTTTGAAGTTGTAAAGCTAAAAAAGTTAAAAATTATCATATAACTTGAAAATAAAAAATATATATTTAACAAAAAAACACTTGAATAGAGCGTGTTTATATGCTGTATGATGATTTTCGAAGGTTAGGTTATATCCATATTATATTTGTAAGATACTACATTTGTAGGAGTTTACCATTCCCCAAAAATATAATACCAAATTGAATAACAATATTTAAAAAAAATAACAAAGTTTTTACTTTTTATAACAACCCATTTACATAGGTACCTACTTCTAGTAGATCTTGCATAACTACCTGTTGTAACACTCATCACCAATAGTCGAAAAAATAAAAATAATATTGTTCAACAAAATAAACTTGTTGATTTTGACCTAAACTTTTTTTAACTGTTAAATCTTTGTATATTTGTTTTGATTTTGATTTTGATATTCTTCTAACAGCTGATTAAAATTAATCCCTTATATTATTAAGTCTATTTTTATGACATATCTTGATTTCAATGTCATCGGGCAGCTATAATGTTGTATTACATTATTAAAAATACGATAGTGTATTTTTGAATATCATTAAAAATGTAAAAGCAATATCCCGGGTGATTTTTTTATCATTGAACATTCATTATGCCAAAATGCATTAACTTTTTGTAATTATTTTTCTTACATAATTTAAAAAAATTATGATTTTTATTTTTTATGGGAGGATGACATTCATTTTTAATTTCATATTATAAAGCAGAACAGTTTTTGAAGTATTTTTATGTTTAAAAATCGAAATTTGAACTAGTAGTTTTTAAGTTATAAAAAGGTAAGCAGAGAGTATACCAACATTTTGCGCGATATTACCGTAACAACTCCACTTCGTTAATCTAAACTTAAATACATATAAATGATAAACTACTCGTTCGAATTTCAATTTTTATGTATTGAAATACTCTAAAAAATATTCTACTTCAGAATTTGAAACTAAAAATGTATGTTATTTAAAAACGTAAACAACTTAAAAAAAATTAGTTTAAAAAATGTATTTTTTTTAAAGAAAAAGGTTATTTTATTTCTACTGAATATGAATATTATAAGAAAAATATTTACAAAAATGTAAATAGATTTTGAAATAAAGAATGTTCAATGATTATAAAATCATTCTATATAATGTCACGGAATCATTTATAAATTAATTTCAAAACTCATTATTGAAACATAACGAATCTTAATATTATCATAAATACCTACTTGAACCAGGTTGACTACATAGAACCCTTTAAAAACAATTTATGTGGCGAACACAGATCATATCTCAGACTTATATTGTTATAACTTAAATTATGTATAAAATGAGTTGTAATAACTATTTTAGATACTGAAGATAAAACTATATTCTGGAAGTGTTGTCTTACGAGTAGCGAGACATCAGAAGCGACGTTTGGTCCTTTGAATTTAAATTTGATGAAAGAATATTTAGTCTCCAATTTATACACGTAATGACTATTTTAAAAACGATTCATATGAGATAAACTTTGAATATTTCCCCCAGTAAGTGAATTTTCTTTTAATTAGTGGATAGATATTGAGTATAGATTACCTGAAACTACAAAAATAATCTTAGAACGTTGTTTTTTATTTAATAATAATTTTGTTTATTTTAATTATTTAGATTAGTACATTATTGAAACACATTTCTAACTAAGAAAGAAGAGACAGTATTCTGAACCGACTGAACCTTAACCGTTAACTATTATATTTTATTTTAAATTTATGTTATAAATGTAAGGTGTATAATATATTATTATGATACATAAATTAATAATATAATATTGCTTATTATATTAACTGTCTCGCCACTGACTCACCGTTTCTAGGATAAATTTCGTGCATCTCGCTCCCATCGGCTTAAGCCAGATACCCATCCACCCGTTTTTAAGGTGTTGTTTACGTAACATTTTGATTATAGGATACACGCCACTGAGTCTTACGAATTGTAACGTATTCACGTAGGTACATTATACATTGACCTGCAGTACCTATACAAATATTATTACACATCGTAATATTTTATGACTCAATATTGCACGAGTATACCTTTCGAGTGTAACCGTAATTTATTCAATATGTTATATATTTATAATAATTTTTTATTTATTCATACACACACGAAACTTAGTACCTACGATTATATCAATAACACATTTTGTAAAATAAAATTATCCAATTAGCTTACATAAGCTAAATCGTACAGATTATGAAACAGAATGATTTTTTTTAAAGTGTAAACACATAAATTCTCAAAAGATATTATCACTTAATGAGATAAGGATTTTTATTTTGAAGTATTTAATATTTAGATATTAGATGAGCTGAGTCTAGGAATAAGTGACTAGCCCAAAAAATAAAAAAATATTCACTGCTCGTTAGAACTTTAAATTAATTTAAGTTATAAAGTATTAACTATTCGTTTGAAGTATGGTATTCACTATTCATACAGTATAATATATGTTAATTAATTAGAAAGTTAGTGACTTTAGTTTATTTATGATGTAGTGTGATTATTTTAATGAAATATTTCTTAAATATACTCATTTATATATATATATATATATATAATGTCGTGGTAAAAAACACACTTAGGTATATGATATTATATTGAAGTTCTCAAAACACAGACTCGATATTAAACATTTTGCTGTTAATCTCTGAGTTAGTTAAAATATTTTGATAATTCTGAGATGTAAGTTCATGATGTATATATTTTAATAATTATGTTATTTAATATCAGTGATTATTTATGAGAGCAGTATTATTTTACCAGTCGTCACCGACACATGTGATGACTACCACCCGGTACAGGTGTCTTGTATTGACCACAATAATATTCGTTATGAGTTTGACTTGTATTCAAATCATCATTTAATTCTTAGAACGTAAATGATACGGTGACTGAACAATAAATAAACCTAACCGGGAAAATATTTATGAAATATAATTATGTTTTTTGGCGGATACTTTGATGCCAAGTAATGTGACAGTGAAACGCGCAAATTCATTATAAAATCATTTTTTTATCATCATGTAAAATTGTCCATGTGAAATTCACACAATAAATAAACATACGTAACTCGAGCATGTTTTTATGGTTATTATTCCAACAACGAATGCTCACGGTTTTCACGATTTTAAAATATACCTACCACATAGTTTTAAAAAACATTCATTAGGTACTTACATGATTGATTATCATTATTAAAATCATTGAACGGTTAAAATATTTCGTTTGAAGTTTTATAAGTAATAAGTAATAACTAATAATATACGATAATTATTGATGCAATGACTTTATGACTTCTATTCAATTGATTTTTATGCATATACTTCATACGATAAATTATAATAATATCAACTAAAAATACGTATAAGTTAGTTTATGCTCATAAGTTCATAAATTAATCATTTTACTAAAATTAAAATACAATCCTGAAACGATTTTTCAATATATATTTGCAATGTCTACAGCTAAATGAGGAACTACACTTATAGAACTAGTTGACGGTAAACAAGTATTGTAATTTAATTTGCTGATTAATTTAATGATTTTAAAACAAAAATTAGGGTATCATAAAGAATTTCAAGGGAATTATTTTTTAATGATTTTACATATTTTTGATTTCATGGTTAGAAAGAGAATATTTTAAGAAAAATATTTATGTATAAACATCAATTAGTGTTGAACAAATAGTAGTTTTTGTTAATATCAGCATTTAATGTTTAGATGTCGCCTATTAGACATTAGTTATTACTTATTAGTTATTAGTATTAACTTTAACACCTAGTCATAGTTTATTGGTATAATTATAAATAGCAATAAATCACTATTAATAATATGTTCATTATAACTACTACAAAACTGTCGCAATTACAACATTTTGAGAAAGTTACGCCATCTCTTTGGTCTGATTTACAATGTCATCGTCAAGGCGCTAGATATCTCATCACTCATTAGCACTAGAAATTCTGGATCCATATAAGTTGCATGACGTTCTTTTTAGGAAATCTTGAAGTAGAGACTACTTTCCAAGTACAAATGTAGAGTACCTATTATAATAGTTATAGTCAATATATAACGATATTGATATAATGATATCTGTGCGATTGTGTCAAACGTGCGTCAAATAAATTTGTTGTTTTGTAATTATTACTTTAAATATTTTACAATAATAAATAGTTTTATGTATCTGCTGAGTATTTTAAGCATATTTTTTTATTTTAATGAAAATCAAAAGTCAAAACCGATTTTTAAGCATATTAATTTAATTAAAATAGCGCTAACCCTAGATAATTGATTTATTTCCAATATTATATTATATTATGTATTAATGTATTAGAATATTATATTTTACTGTTGGGAAATAAATTTTTAAAAGGTTACCTTGTCTTTTTGGGTTAAATATATAAAATTTAATGTATATATTTTTAATAAATAAAACTACAAAAAATACATCATTTAATTTCCTTGTCAAAAAAAAAAAAAAAATAATAAATAAGAGGCTAAATGCGGCGTACAGTTTAACGAAATATTTCAAGTTCTATAATTTAATAGGTAACTTACTCGTATGAGTAAAACAAGAAAAGTCCGAAGTCACAATAACGTCGTATGGTTATGTTTTGTCTGGATAATACTGGTGTATACCTATTGTTCATCTAGTCTTGAAAAGAAATTGAATTTTGTGTTTAAAAAAAAAATATAGTCGTAGACGTGACGTAGCTGGTAATCGACCATTGACCAATGCGTATGACATGCTCGTACGTATCTCAGGACTTGGTTTAATCTCTCTTGTAGTGCCTAGGTATGTCATTATTAATGACTCATTGATATGAGCGACCGGCGCGGCGAATTCGTTATCCAACCGTGAACGGTCCATACGCGCCCACCGAACCCCGCAATAATCATATTACATCCACCGACATCGACTGCGTGTCATATACAACCATATTATGCGTCCGAGTGTGTTTTGGGAAATAAATAAAATGCTATTATAATATTATTATGTTCGATTCAAAACTAGGTACGCCTATTCATACATAATACTATTATAGGTGTATATTATATCTACGAGCGATTTAATTGATATTCGACATGACAGAATATTATCACGCGATTGAACTGTATACCTAAGCATATAATATGAACGTGTAACTGTTCTAGTATTATGCCATCTTGTACAAATTCAAACTTTTACCATATTAATATTATATATAGGCCGTCGAAGCTTAGCACGATATAGACCGTATGACTACTATATTGCGTAAGAAAAACTAGCACAAATAATTGGGGAATTCGCTCCGCTTGAATAGGTAGTATCGAGTGTGTTTCTATCTCGTCATTGGGTAGTTCATTAAAAAAAAATGTGTGTATCTGCCACCCCTCCACCACATAAGGCGTGTTGTGTGGGTGTTAGGTCTATTTTTAGTTTCAATTTTTTTTTTTTCGATTGAGGTCTCCATTTCATTTTTGTGTCGAAAATTACACCAAGTATTTTAATTTAATTTTTGTTTTATATTTACTTGCCTGATAATTTTAGTTTGAGTGAATGGTCAATTTTTTTTTTTTTGCAAAGAAAATTGATTGAAAATTTTCATTTAAAAAGGTGAAACCTTTTTTTAGTTTTACGTACGATGGGCCTGCATTACGATAATTACATGACACACAAGAGCAATACCCATATTATTTTTTAATATTTTTTGGTAGAAAACACTGAGTTGTTAATCAACTTAAACTGCATTCATTATGAATCGGTTATGAATAAAAAATATAATTGGAATTTGGAATGTGAGAATTTCTTTTTGAGTACTGAATATTGATTACAATCAAAATTGTTGTTATTATAAAATGGAGAAATATTTAAATAAAAATGATTAAAGAATACTTAAGGACGAGAACAACACTGAAGACGTTTTAGAAATAGAAACTGAAAACAGAATGACAAAGTGAATATCCTTGGTGCATTATAGAGGTCAAAAGTAAGAATTTTCCAACAGTTTTAAAAAAAATCAATTTTTTTATAAGGTTGTAACTCAAAAACCAATCATTATGAGTACATACTTGAAATTTTCACCAAATGTTTATATAAGTGTTATACACAGTTACATTTTCAAAATAGTATGGCTTTTTTTGAGCTATTTATAGACGACCAATAATTTTCGATTTTTCTAAGTATTTTTTTTTTTTTTATTTTAAAGTGTCGATAAAAATATTTTGGGTGGCCAAAAAAACTTGAAAATTTTATACAAGGTTTCTTATAAATTGTCAAGTTGTTCTTATTATAGTTAAAAATTCAAATTTTTACGAAATATGTCAAAATGGCAAAATGTACAAGTAATTTTGTAGTAAGAAAATTCATAAATTTTTTTGTATTTATATCTAAGGTTGAAAAATTCAACACCAAGTTTTTATACCTAGTTTTAGTTTAATGGTATTTCTTCATCATTTTAGGTATAATTTCGTATGACGTCAGCTGGTTAATTTACCCTGGAACACATTATATAAATTCACTATTTATAAATGTATAATAAAAGTAAAAAAAAAAAAATTATCTATTTAATAATTTTTGTACAGATGAAACTTAATTTACTTTTATCTTTATAAAAAAATGAGTAGCTATATTAAATTCTCGTATCTAGTCTAGATAAATATTGAATGAATTACTTGTTATATAACATCGGTATTAACGATTCTCCTATTAATTAGTTTGTTTGTATAAATATAGTAAATGGGTATTACATTGGCTAGAAAAACTAGCGATGGCGAAAAATTCCAATCACCTTTACAATCATTTAATAAATTATCTAGCAACGACGTTATTATAAGGAAAATAAATAAAACTAAACCATAATATTGTTGTATTATCGAAAATTCAAAAATAATTATAATTATAATTCTTTATAATTCTATTTTTTTTTTTTTTTAATTATTATTCTATGTTGAAGGATGAGTGGCAATAAAATAAATGATCTCGCTGGTTACAGTACCTGGTGGAGGTATGTCAAACTGTACCGGTGTAACTTGTGCAACAGATCGTTCAATCAAAACTTAAATTTAACGTTGCATCGGCGGATGCACACGGGCGAGAGACCGTATTCGTGTGATGTGTGTGGTTGGACTTTCACTCAAAAAAGTAACTTCACGGTGCATCAGCGGATACATACGGGTGAGAAACCGTACTTATGCGACTTGTGCGGAAAATATTTTTCTCGCTATGGTAATCTGAGGAGACACCAGTTGATACACATCAATGAGTTGAATAACATCATTACGAATACGGCACAGATGTAATAAACATAATATGTTATATACTTCTGCGTGATTTATTACATTTTTATATTTATATATATAAGTAAGTCGAGTATATAAGTGTATATTGGATAAACATCGTAACTATTGTAATGCAATGTGTGTTGTATTTAATATTTATATTCAGGAAACCGTTTCGAAGATGAAAATCGGGGAGGAGTGAACATTTGCTGACTAATATTGATTATATATTTTTTTTTTTTTTTATGAAGAGCAAGTAGTCTAAAAATGTTTGTACCTACAATTTATATACCACAATATACTGAATATTATACCAACATCGATTACGATTAATAAATAAATCCAGGCTGTATTTAGCACATGTCCGAATCAACTTACGAATCAAATAATGTGAAGTGTCATTTCTCTTGATAATGTTAAAACCAAATGTTACTTATAATAATACTATGCATACTTATAGTAAAACATAAACGGTAAGTATTTGATGTCAGAATTAATTTGATTAATCACATAAACTTGCAAGGCTGGAGCGAGTCCAGTAATTTTTTTTTTGGGGTGGAGAGGGTGGGTGTTAGTCGTTAGAGTATAAGGTATATGTTGATATATATAGATAATAAACTATGAAATCATAAAAATATTATAATTTCGGGGAGAGAGGTCTTGACCCTAACTCCCCACCCTGGCTACGGCCTTGTAAACGTGTAAGCTTTCTTTTAGGAATTAAATTTACAACCAACTTTATATTATTAAAATATTTTTATTATACATATATAATAGGTATATGGCATATCATGACATACGTATACACTATACATATAGTGTACTATATTAATACGTATGAAAGCAAACGAAATATTTGAAAAAAAAATGAATACAATTTACTTTGTTTACCTATTCTATCTGAAAAAATATACAAAACAAATCAAATTTAGAACAAAAATAGCAAGTACGAGGTTATCGTCTTTAAAATCGGATTTCTATAAAAAAATAAATTAACAATTAATATTTTTAATATTCCTTACTTTAATGGTGAATGCCATTGCGTTATCTTTATCTGAAATTATAAAAATTAATTTAAATGTATTGCTTATTCGTGCAACATAATTTATAAATATAAAAGATATATATTTTTACCGCCTTCATATGCTCTTTACAAACTAATTAGTAAAAAAAAAAAAACCTTAAGTAATAATGGCATCTTACGTGCTATGGTTGACGTGGTATCAGACAAAACTGAATCTAGAGAAGTAGAAAACCGGGGATTTAACTCCAAGCGTAATTTGTTTTTTTTTTCATTAAAAGTTGTAGGTAATATAATAGTTGTAGTATGTGTTGAACAATGTATTTTAAAATAAATATTATTGAAATATATAATTGAAATCAATGAAGTAAATAGCCTGTGATGACAACTGCTTATTTTACCGTAATTTTAAAATTTAAGCCAAACAGTACAATAATGAAACGGTATTAGGTAGTCTCACGAAATCGTTGCTTATTTTTTTGATGATTTAAATAAATCAAATACCATGCGCAAAATCTACTTATTACTTTATACTTTAGTCAAGAAATTGTGTGACAACAACATTAATGTGAGAAATTCATGTCCGAATTCATAAAATCAAATATTTTATAAGCTCTGAGTACTTTCGTGTATACTTATACACTTTCTGATTTTTAGATAAATATTTAGTTTGTTATACAATGTATACATATTATAATACTTTTTATGTCTACTTATCCGTATTAACCATGCATCTTAATCATGTGAGACAAAACAATTTCAATGTTTTAAACCCAATAATGCAATTTCATAGAAAAAGTATACAATATAGTATATAGACACATAATACATGCAAGATATAATAATATTTTTTTAATAGTATTAAGGTTGTAAATATACAGTAATGATGAGTTAATGTACGCGTATAATAATATTATATATTATTTATATCAAATACCAATTTGTTATGTCATTGTTATTTTTTTCGTAAAGTTTTGTATTGTAGAAAAAGTGTTTTAAAAGTTTAACTTAAGTTGAGTAAGTTGACCCGTATGTAAATTGTAACTAAATTTTATTGTTTTTTGACTTTTTCAAAATTTAATACCTCATGACGTATAATATTGCCAAAAAAAAAAAATGCTAAATCACTAGTGACTAGTTTCTAGATCAATATCAATTATTTTGTGTTAATAAACAATCCAATGTGCGCTCAGTACTGATTTAAATAATACATAAGTAACTATTCTAAGTCATGAAATTGTACCTCATTTGAATAAAAAAAAGAAAATACATACTGGATATATATGATAAATATCTTGATTTAATAGTTAATTAAAATGGAAATTTAGCACTTCAGTTTTATAAAATAAAATGTTTTATTCTTTATACCAAACATTTTGCAGTTTTATTTATAAAATTAATTATCAAGTACTTTCTAAATTTTTTAAAATTAATTGTTTATGATTGAGTAGTTTATGGGTCGAGTAACATTATAATTTATAATATATTATTTTATTACTACTACCATAATAATTATTGCTTACTTTT
Source organism: Aphis craccivora (assembly GCA_009835225.1). Lineage (NCBI taxonomy): Eukaryota > Metazoa > Arthropoda > Insecta > Hemiptera > Aphididae > Aphis > Aphis craccivora. The sequence continues at coordinate 22,319 of VUJU01002441.1, forward strand.
ATACGGCTTATACATCGTAAATTGATGAAAAAGATTTAACGTCAACTTTTCTTTATAAACTAATGTATAATATACTTATATTACTATTTGCACTTGTAAGTTAATACACAATGGCAGTGAATTTTTACCTTTTTATATTATATCATAGCAGCACTTACAAATTTTGAATATTTTTCGTACATCTTAATTGAATATTAATAATTTTCTAAGTCTCGTATCATTCATGAGCATTCAACGTACCATTTATTGCTATGCGCGTAATACTGGTAAGAACCACTAATCTATGTATTAAAAATATATTATCTAACTAGAAAAGTGTTGATTGGATTAATTCTTAAAAATGACTATTGAATCAAAATAAAAAATAAAAAAATATATATTTAAATTTTAACTATAGTAAATTTTAGTAATGAATCACCATTCAGTAATTAACATATATATAATTATATAATATTTAAGTATCTTGAGGTATGGCCATACTACAGCCCAACTCTAGTGAGATAGATAATGGTATTGGACATCGAGAATAAATTACCATTAAATAGTATTACCAGTTTGTTTGAGACTAAATTATTATTTATGGAATTATAAATAATTAATACCTATTAATAAAATTAATCTTTAAACATGTACTTAATTGCTTAAATAGCCAAATCAAAAAAAAAAAAAATCTTATTAGATTTATAAGGAATCTAAAAATGAAATTGTACTATGTATAATTTTGCATATTTACGAATAACTTATCTAACTTTTTAATGTTTTTATTCTTTTAAATTACTTTGTAAAAAAAAAATTATAAAATTATATTATTATTATCATTATAAAATGTAATTTAAAAATTAAGATGTCTATTTATTAGTTTTGTAGTATAAAATATAAATATTCGAAATATTGTGTGCTTGTGTACACTTGTCTTCGCTGATGATATTCATTAGAATATATTGATTAGTGATTGTGTGTTTAGGATCGGATGACATATCAATATCGATGTAATGATATCGAAAGTAATAAAACAATACGAAAGAAGAAGAATTAATAAAACAAAAAAAAAAAAATGTAAAATACAAATTTTAATAATTTAGTAAAAATCATTTTAATTTTTCATGCGCATATATAATATATTTATGCATGTTTAGAGCAACAAATCTTAGAGCCTAGAATTATCACTTAAATATTAGTTATTGATATATTAGTAGTAAATTATTTCTATAGATAGCTGCAGCATAGAGCAGCTGCTAGAACAAAACAAAACACATTAGGTATATTGACTTATATTTTTAATTGGAAGTATAAATTAGGCATTCAAATACTTTCCAAATGTATAGTAATGATATTTGTGTTCAAATTAGATTGTTTAAATTTAACATGTAAATAACGTGTACTTTCATGATTTTGTTTTGACGTGTGAAATTTCCATATAAGGATTTTTTTTTTTTACTTATCAGTTTATAATATATTTTAACCAGTTCTCTTACTTGTGTGCTCTAGATTCACGTAATATTTAATACTGACCACAGATACTGGTTGTCGTACTCACAAACAAGGTCATACATAACGAAATTATTATAATACTTCTATAGTCACTCTTTTTTTATGTGTTAATCTATTCCTAATATAATATTATGTTGAGAATTTTTTAAATTATTGTACTAATGAATTGCTCAAACAAACTGTAGTAAATAAAATAAGTATTATAATTTTAAGTGGCTTAATTTAATCATAATATTTTTCTATTATACAATGTGACGTTATTATCAACTTATAATATAGTTATTATATATTACTGTAAATATAGTGGTTACAATTTCGAAATTTTACTTCACTTGTAATTTAAATGTATAATTATCATCGCAAACTATAAGTGTCTTGATGGCGTACCAAGCTAGTACATGTAGTTACAACTAGCACATAATACTGTTATTGTATTATACTGTACTGGATATTATTATAATTACCTTTATAGTATACTTGACTACTTATTGATGTTATATGTATTAACGATTATAATACTATTTAGCAATGAATACTTGTGACATTTTATTCAAACTATGTGGACCTATCTTAACGTAATAATTGTAGTTAATATTATCTTTTTATTTGTAGAAATAACTTCGCTTATTATTAATGATTATTCAAAGTTAAATCAACAATAATATCATACCTATACCAATTTATATCATTACCGGTTAAGTTGGTTTAACTCAAATATAATATTAAATGGTTCAATGAATAAGAAAAAAATTGTACCATTTTTTCTTTATTAAATGAGGTATCCCGGATTGTGAATTTAATTTTCTGCAAAAAAATTACGCGCGTGTACTTGATTTTGCGATTTTTATTCCATGGCGTTATAATTTTTTTAATAAATTATCTACGTACATCCAGGGCCAGATTATAGGTTGACAATTATGATACATGTATCCGGGTGCAATTTTTTATACAAGGTCATACAATTTTGAAATTACATAAATTATAAATCATTAAAATAAACCAATAATATTTGTTTTGTTCTAGAATAATATTAAATTGTATTAAAAGTTAAACCACGTATGAAGATTATTAATTATTTATTTTATATAAACATTCAGCAACACAGTAAATTACTATACGATTTTTAATTATTATATTCGTTATTACGTTATTAGAACTATTTAACTAATGTACAATAAAGGAGTTTCATTAATATTTTTAAATGCAACTTAGTTAATTAAGTCATCCAGTCTTGATATTAGTGTATAGGTACATAGGTACTTGGTACGTAGTTATGTAATGTTTATCATTAATATTTTAAAGGCGGAGAAAAATAACTGCCCCGGGGTCTCAAGATTTTTTATCCAACCTTACATATTTCTATAATAATATTATTATATTATATTAAAATCGATATTTTTAATAAAAAGTACTAAAGCTCAATAATTAGTTGTAGATTTTGTTAAATTGTTGTTATAACATTTAATAAGTTATGTGCCGCTTGCATAGTGATATAATCGTAATATTGTCACAGGTATTTGACATTTTTAAGAAATTTCTTAATTTTTTAGGAAAAAATATCTAGTTTTATAATCTTAAAATAGTAGTACCTATTAATGTATTATGCAACTGTACCCGCAGCTAACGACAATATTAATATACAATGTCGCACTCTTTAGTTGTATATGTGGTGTTATCATATATAGTTCAAATTGCACTTTGCAGTTTTCGGTTTTATTATATTATATGTTTATTATACCAACTTGCAAAATGATTTAAATCCATTATGTGTTGCAAACGATATAATGATATGAGCAAAATGGATAACACTTTTACAAGGCACTTATTATTATTGAGCAATACACTAATATCTACTGCACTCATGTCTTAACGATTTATAACCTGTGATGCCGTGCAATTTATTTTTAGTTTAGTGATGATTTTTTACAACCTTGAACAGTATTAAACAAATTTCACTTTAATCATTATAATGTATTGGTTATTGGGTTCTAAAACTTACAAAAATTAAGATAGTTTCATATGTTTTATTTGTGATACTTAGGTACCTAAAGAGCCATGTAGAGCCAGTACTAATGTTTTGTAGAAATAGACAGAATGAAGACAACTAAAAAAAAAAAAAAAACATTTTTAAACCGTGTGAATTAATAAAAACATATTTGCAAGTTTGTATTTTAATCATTTTAATATGATGGCAATTTGCAATATGAAAAACCAGTGTTTGGAAACAATTTAACATCGCATTCACGTTTATATTTTGTGAATGTCACTCACTTATACCAAAATATAGGATGTGAACATGAACGAAATTATTCGTAATTTCAAGGAACTTTTATGATTTTTAGGTCCTCCGAATGAAATTTTATTTTATATTATTTATATGTTACTGTTTTAACAATGTATTTAAACTGTCAAGGTGAATCGAAAAATTCTTACTATTATAAAATATTTAGGAATTTTTTTTAAGTGTATATACAATTTTAAAAAATAGGTAAATAGTAAGGGCAATGCCTTTTTTTACTAAATTTGGTGTTTATTATATGTTGTATGGTATAATATTTATTGCTTCGTATAGATTATAGGTATTTAAATTTATTATATTTTTTATAATTAATACAATTTATATGAATTAATAACTAGGTATAGAAAAGGGACAATTTCAATTTAAAAATATTTTATAAATATTTCACAAAAACATTTGAAATTATATTTTTTATCACAATATTTATAAAAAACTTATCAAAACATGTTAATGAAAATCGATTAAATTTTTGACACTACTTTGAACACGTTTTCCTTGTAGCTACTTAAATTATATGTTGTATGATTAGATTATAGTGATTATACAATCGCCGACCGGTGTCACTATAATAGTCTGGACAGTGTCGAGATGTTGAGATGCCATGCATCAACATACTTACAATTTCAGAAAAAAATCATTAATTATTAACTAATAATAAGTTGATAAATTGATTAATAAAAATTGATCGAGTCTTTCAAATAAATATTGATTTAGTTGTCTCTGAAAAATAAAAGTTAAACGCTTTTAAAAATTGAACTTGATTATTGTGTAGTACTAGACTCCTTAATATTCAAATTTATTAAGCTATTTGTTTGATTTTTATAAATGAACATCTTTTATTTATTATTTTATTTAAAAAAAAAATCGTATGCCTCACTTAAAATACATACGAGAATCTTATCATTTAAAAATGTACTAACAATTGACTTAGTGGCACTACCTTCAAAAAAATTCTAGTAACAGCACTTGCCTAATATCGACCTATATTTACAGGAATCTCTAATCATTTAAATAGTTATGAGAAAAATTAAAATATTATCACATTTTAATATAATCTTAATTTCGTCATTTTTTTTTTTTTTTTTTGTAGCAGTTCAGATTTAAAGTATCTCAAACAAAATTTATAATTTAAGTAACGTGGATTGACTAAAAAGACAAAAAAATAAAATAATAACACAATAAGTTGCGGTAATAATAAGTAATATTTCACTATAACTAAAACACATTTCTAAACATGAAAGTTAAAGGACCTGTTTTCTAACAATGTAGCTATACTATGCTTACGAGACATACATGATGTATATACATAGGTAATACTACAAAACAATGTGCATTTGGTCGCCTTTATATAAAACTATACATATGACCTTACGACCATGTTACAAAAATACATGATCACGTGATTTACATTTACAATAACAATATGTTGCAACGAATATGCGATATGGTGTAATATTATATAATATATCAATTACATTTTCAACAATATTATTATTGATCATATAAATATTCCAATATAAAACAATACTAAAGTTACTTCTTGGCATTTAATAAAATATATATATATATATATATAGACAGGCACTTGTGTATGCGTTGATCAAGAAGGTCAACGTTTTAAATTTTTAATCTAAAATCCTGAGTAAATTATGAAATTTAAACAATACTTTCAAACTGGTTTTAATATCAAAATTGATCATAGAAAAGTCATAATGTAACATTTTATACAGCAGAGCGACTTCCCTGGTTATTTTTTTTTTTACAACTATCGTATTAGCACTCGTGTCTAACAGTATTAATTTCTGTTCACCGTTAATTAATTCTAATATAGTAGACACTCTTTGTGAAACTCAGCTTAGGATCAATACTAAGCAAGTGTTAAAGTCGAATGAATCAAATGACTATTCAAAGTGGGAAAAACAAACAAATATTAATTAATAATGAACTTTATTTTTCTATTTCACGTTTACTATTACATAATATTAATTATTATTAAATACTAATACATAAATATAATATATTAACTTACATAAATTGTAAGCTTTTATTATTATTTTAAATTTTTACTTATTATAAATTTACAAATGATATTAGATAATATTTAATATTTTAATATTGTAAGTATACAGTTTAAAATATTGATCATTTATTAAAAAAGTATTAAAATAAATTTTGATCTAGTTTATTTTTTATTATTTTTAACTTACTATTTCAAGGATATATTCCTTATATTCGTATTGTGTATTAAAATACGATATAAATTAAAACCACTACAAAAAAAAAAAATAACTTTTCAAAACTAATTTATTTCAAAATTTTATCAAAAATGTCTACATTTTCTACTTTATTTACGAAATTTGAATCTTATAACCGATTTTTTTTTAATATATTTAGTTACGTCCAAAATATTCTAGACAATTTTGAGTCTAATAAGCGACTAAACCTTATCTCGGTTAGTCTTATAAGTGTCGTTTACTGTACTTACACTTTATATATTATTTGTTTATATTTTTGGTTGCAATTTTGTACTGCCTAATTTATTTTAAACATATGACTATATGAGTACCTGCATTCATGAAAAATTATCTTCACGAGTCAAATGTTGATGCTGTATTTTTAAATAATATAATGGTAAATGTGTCTACATTGTTTTAATTATTGATTATATAGTCAGTAAATAAAAATTATCAATACATAAATAGACGTTTTTTCTATTTTATTTGAAAACGTTTTTGGTAGTGTATCTTAAATAGTTAAATGGACTTTTTTGTTCTTATGTTATTTAATTATTTTATGTATGTTAATTAGGTTTTTTGGTTGAATACAGATTATAAGTTAGAAACCTCTAATTTTTTTTCAAAAATAAATTATATTCATATATTATCCAGTCTTAATTATTATGCGACTAGTATTAATAGTTAATTTTTTTTAACTAACAATTTCACAAAATATTAATTTATTGTATAACTTACATTTTATATATTTGTGGTTTTAATTATTTATATAAATGTACGACTCAGATAAATTGATATGTTGATAATATTATAATCAGAAGTCGGCGGAGTTGATAACTAGGTACTAATAAGTAGCCAGAAGATTTGTTACATTATAATATTATATATACTTTGGTGCACCCTCAAAATATTCCATGTATCAACATATCTCCAGTAATATTATCCCTTAATTTATAACAATATACATAATAATTTTTAGAATTTTTCTTAAATCATGTCATATTGCATACGAATCTGCAATGAAGTGAAAAATATGTTCAGATAAAATGAAACAACCTGTTCCTAACCTGTTCTGTGTTCACATAAAATGAACTACGATCTATCACAGACTTATCGTTACACTTTTCGATTCATAATTTATACTAGAATTTAGAATATTATTATATTAGATAATTTCCCGTTACCAGGGGTAACCAGATAACCAGAGTAACCGTAACATAACACTTTTAGATTCTGAGTGCCAAAGCGCATAATTTATAATTAAATATAATGTAATTGTGTAAGGTATAAGGCAGATAATGTCCCGTAACGCTTTTTCGGTAACACTAATTCTTAATTTTTCAAGTTGAAGTTGGCGGAAAATTCGCCTATTTCGTGCCCCTGTAAGTCAGCCCCAGATAGGGCTAGAGCTTCGGGGTTTTCGAGGACGTATTGGTGGTGGTCGTGGGAGATCAAGGGTTTTAGGGGGGCAAATTTTTTCTCCCGAGACGCTCCGGGCACTCCCTGCCGAGATATCAGCCGAAAACCGATATATATATAACACATAACGTTATAACATAACACTTTTAGATTCTGTGTGCCAAGGCACATAATTTATAATGAAATATAATGTAATTGTGTAAGGCAGGGGTCTCCAAACTACGGCCCGCGGGCCGAATACGGCCCTCGAACAAATTTTAACTGGCCCCCGGCCCCCATAGGATAATAAATATACGAGATGATATCTAACATTTAAAAATTAAAAATTATATGTGTTATAATATATATGTATAAACTTTTGGCCCGCTTAGAGATGATGATATTTTTTGTGGCCCTTGAATAAAAAAGTTTGGAGATCCCTGGTGTAAGGTATAAGGCAGATAATGTCCCGTAACGCTTTTTAGGTAACGCTATTTTGGTAACGCTTTTCGAATCTATGTGCCAAAGAAAAGACATAAAAAAGATTTTTAAACTTTAAACTTTTTTAATTTCTCATAAATTAGGTTATAGTTATACTAACATACATATTATACGATTATACGTAAATCATAATATAGATATAATGAATATCAGTAGAATTCAATATAATAGTCATTTATGATTATCTCTTTTTCGATACCTTTATATTAAGCCGCGTAATCAGATACTATTAGAACTTGCAATAGAGATACCTATATTTTGTTGAAATAATAAAAATGATAAAATAAGTTGACAAATACAGACTGTCGAAATTTTCGATAAGGTATCGGCATTACACTTGTGAGCGTGGTTACCATTTCATATCCGTGAAAACGAAAAATGTCGAATTTAATTTTTGTAAATAGCCAAAAAGGCAAAAAGCTACTTTCATACGACGAATATTTGCATAGATTTACACCGATCGAATGGAAATAAATGTATTTGGCGTTGTGTTGAATTTATAAATTACAAATGTAAAGGACGCTGTCATCCAACGAATGACGAAGAATCAGGTACGTCAAAACAAATTAATACTTTTGGTGTCAAAAATACATTAGTTTTTTTCAGCCAATTATTTTTTTTTTTTTTTTTTTAGGAGAAATTATAAAAATACCCACTTATAGTCACCCTCCAAATGCTGATAAAATTAATGTTAAAGAAGGAATTGATAAATTAAAAAATGAAGCTAAAACGTCATGTGAACCTACAATAAATGTAGTCAGTAAAATAGTTTCAGATGTATCTAAAATAACTGTAGTAAATTACCATAGATATGTTATCTCAGACTGTACGTAGAACAAGAAATAAATATAATTATTACCCTACAAATCCAATCAACATAACTGATTTAATATTACCAGACCAATATAAGGTAACCAAAACGGGGGTTCCATTTTTGTTACACGATATTAAAAAGGAAGGAAAACGTAGTTTAATATTTACTACAGAAAACAATTTAGGTTTTTTAAGTAGGTAAATCAGATGTTTGGATGGCTGATGGAACTTTTAAATCTGTTCCACCGTTGTTTTCTCAACTTTATACAATTCACGCTTGTAAAAAAAAAAGTGCTACATATCCTTTAGTTTATATTTTAATGACTGACCAAACAAAAGAAACGTAGGTATTCAGAAATTTTAAAATTTTTAAAAACTAAGGAAATAAATTTGAAGCCATCTATGTTAATGGTTGATTTTGAAATTGCTTTTATATCAACTTGTTAAGAAAAATTTCCAACGGCGGTTAATAATAATGTTAATAGTGTACCTACTGTGTTGAAATCGAAATAACGTTTAATGTCAAATATTCGACGGACCGATATTAAGGCAATTAAATGTTATCTTCTTCTTATTACTATATATTTTATTATCTGAATCTGAATCTTCGCACGGTCAGATCAGCACACTTACGCACCTAAATTGTATATTGGCCATTTGTAAATAATGACGTTGTAATATTATATCAATTATTACATTTATTATATTTATAATTAATTATTCAGTTATTAAGAAGGTATTTATGTTTTACACCAATAAATTATACTTTTACCGAAGTACGAGTCATAAGTAATTAAATACGAACCCCCCCCCCTTAGGCCCATTTAAATAAAAATATATAAATATGAATTAAGGGATATTACTGTAGAGATTTTGAATATATAGGATATTTTGAACGAGGGATATTTTGATGCATGGGATATTTTAAGGGGGAATCATATACTTTTTATAAAAAAAATATGTTTTATCGTAATCGATAAATCTTTCTAGTATCTTGTTTGGATATTTATGTAAAAAAATTATTCAATAGTAAGAATGTTACAGTAAATTTAACGGTAAAATTTTATAATACTGTTAAATAATAAAAAAAAACAATAATATTTTGCTTTTGATTTTATTAATTTATTTTATTGTTTTATTTAACATTCATAGGCGTAAACTGGGGGGGGGCGAGAGGGGGCAACTGCCCCCCTTGATATCTTGTAAAATGTATTTATTAGGTATATTTAGTCACTAAGTATCTTTTAGTATACAGTATATTGACATAAAATAAAGTTTGCCCCCCATAAAAATTGCCCAAATTACGCCTATGTTAGCATTTGATACTATTATATAATTTAATGGTATATTATGTAGTTTCATGTTACTAAATAACAAAATATAAGCAATATAGTCAATAACATTTGAAAGCTATTGGTTATTTAACTAAAATAAATAATGCAGTTACATAAGTACTTCCGAGGTAGTTAAATTGTTGATATAATAATAAATAATATATCATTAAATTATGAGTAAATAAGGTCAATATAAATTGAAATTTATATTGTAATTATAAATTTATAATGAATATATAAATTATAATTTACACAATGAATAGTATCTACGATAATCAAACACACATTCAGACTTAATAATCGATGTTAATTCGACGGACGTCTTTGATTTCGACCAGTTCAAGAGCGAAAAGATTGATGTAAATAATTTCGGTAAATATATTATAATATACTTATAAGTTATAAAAAATAAAATACATTGAAATTGATAAACACGTAATGTACCAATATATTAGAGTCCCTATTAAAGATATAATATTACGATATTACGAATATATATTATTTAATAACCGTCTTAGAAATAAAATTTAATAACTATTCAATTAAAACTAATTAATAAATAAATTGGTGCAGTCCCCTGAGAGATCCATGTTTAATCATATCCGGTAAATCGTTCAATCAACCAGTATCAACTATTTTCAACTTTTTTTTATAATAACATAATTCGCAATTCATCAAAACCAAATTCAACTTTTTATAAGTACCTACTATATTTTTATCGCAGAAAAACAATCGAGAACAAAAATAATGGAAAAAAAAACAGTAAAATGCACGTTACTTATGATTCATTATTTTTAAGTAGATAAGTAAATATAATAACAAGAGACGTTATCAAATTCTTGGTTTCACAATGTTTTTATTTTTCGTGCTGTAGATCTAACATCGTGACGTTGACGTCAATGTTATCAGAAAGTTAAATTTAAATTTTATATTACAATATTCTCATCATTTGCATCTCAAAATCCAAAATAGCATAAATTTAAGCAGCTTTCGTGCAATTTTGTTCAAAAATATTATATCGGTACAAATTGGTGTCTGGCAAAAGGGAGAGAAGATGTGGTAAAACCTAACCTAACGTGCTTGAAGGCTTTCCATATACGACGAAGAAAGGAATCGACTCCAAGTAATATAACGAGAGTTAAAATCATAAAAACTTAGATTTTTTCGTTTTACTTAAAACACAGTATAAAATTTTAATGACGAAATCTTTTTGAACTGATATAGGTAGTGCAACACACAAGCATAGTATAATGTTCTCGCTAGAGAGGGCGATTGCCATGCACAGTTTGTCTCAAGGTAGACACGTTTAAAACATGTTTTTGTATTGCTTAAAACTAGTTAAAACAATTAAAACTGTATTTTTTGTTTAGTGAGAATTAAAAGAAAACATTGAAAAAAACGACATGAGTTAAGTACGACAATCTTTCAAGTAATCAGGTTTATCTCTCTTTTGAATATCACTCGATTATCGTTTTAATAATAAAATGTTTAGGTACTTTACATATTTTCGCGATGTTATGTGTACTCTCCAAACAACATTATGTGGAGACATGAATTACCTAACAGTTTAGGTATAAAATTGTGTTATTATTAGTATGGATAATTACCTAATATTAAAATATGTATATTTAAATGAATAAAAATGATATAACTTTATCTTCAAATAAACGAAAAAGTCAGCAATATAAAATAAATTTAATATTAGAAATATTACCGTTAATTGTTAATGAGTTATTAACGTGACTAAAATTGTATATACTTACAAAATTATTGATTTTTCAGACGACTATACGTAAATTTCTTTCGTCTATAAAATATATAGTACTTAAATGTTTACGAACAGTTCAATACAATTATCTGCTGTGATACTGTCGTATAATACATGAGCTAGTAATGGTAAAATTATTAATAAATTGGCAGACGGAAAAATGCAAATATTTATTTCTCAACGGCTAAACGTGTAAAATTATTCTTCCAACACAGCTATTTTTATTTAATTATAACTTGCACGGTTATAAATGTTTAAACAATTTGTTAATAAAACAATTGCAATTCGGTAATAGTTCATGGCGGTAGGAACCTACTACTTATTAATTGTATTTCATTAAGATATTACATAAAATGATCCTCTCATTTTTTTTGTTTTTATACAATTATATAAGTTATTATTTGTATGTTTTAAAAACATTTGAACAATTGAACACTATTATCAACGCATTATAGTAATCATAGTAAATTTAATGTGTTATGAAAATTATTACTTTAAAATTACACATGACGACATATCCGCCCCTACCCAACACATTGACCTATATTCGAAACAAGGAATGAAGAACATCTACTTTCCTAATTATTTTTAATAATTTATTTCTATAAAATTATACTGGTAATTAAATTAGAAATTCAATTGATGCAGTGGTTCCCAACCTTTTTTTAACCTTTTTTTTTTATTCTATATCCTCTTTTAAATTTTCCAAAATCACCCTTAAATTAGAGTTTAGAAGATCTTTTTTATTGTTTTAGTGATATAAAATAACTATTTATTACTAAACAACTAATGACTTATTTCTTTTTCAATCATTTTAAAAATAAAATATAAATCAAAAATAGATCTTTATATAGTATAATAATGTAATTTTATTCATTTTTTCAATAGCTTTTTTGTAAAAAGATGTTTTTTAGACACTATTTTGAAGCTTGCTATTTTGGTCCCACCATTTTGATGTGTTATGGTTATACCATTGATTAATTAGCAACTGGCAAAATTCTATGATTAAAAGCAATTTGGTAGTTTACAACATCTACTGTCAACTTAAGACTTTTGTTTTTTGAATTGATCTAAATTTATCCAAGGTTATAATATAATGATAAAATACCTACAATTATTAATAAGTACCATGAAGAGATTTACTTTTTTAGATTATAGAAAACAGTATATACTGTTGACTTGTAAAGTGTGGTGGGGTTCATAAATCATCACGACTTAAACGTTCTCTCCCTCCGGCTCTGACCCAAACGTTATCATAATAATATAATGTCTATAATAATTTCCATGCGAGTTTAATGATATTAATTTGAAGTCGACATACGTACCTACTAAACAACGAACTTTTACCTCAAACACACGCAATAAATTACCGTTATTAATATTTAATTGTAAGAGAATAATATGTTATTTAAAATGCATATTATTTAAGAATTGATAAATCTGCATGACTGCATGGCAACAGGTAGTAATATGTATTTAATAATACACAAAAATAATAATAATAAAATAATATTATAGACAGTGTGAAAATAATAATTATGTATTGTTTTTGTACGACACGTACGTCAATAAAAATTTATTAAATTTCACATTAGCTGTCAACTTTACCAACATTCGTTACGCAAAACAATTATGTTTTAATTAAATGTTATTATCTAATAGATTTATCCACTGTAATATAATAGTGTCAAGTAAGAACGAAATTGTATTATGAGACTTGTGTATCTAATTTATTGTGACTATAATAACATCATACGTTGAATCTATAAAATGCAGTTATGTGATGTCAGATTTATTGAGAATTGAAATTATTTGACTATTTAGTTATCATAATTTTATAAATATGAAATGTACCTAAAAGGTATATAATGGTAATTAATTCAATATAATACTATGTAATTACCTAGTGTAATACCTATCTATGGTAATACTACTAATACTTAATATCTATATTATTTAAGCAATATATTTTGATTTGAATAATAAATTATAGCTATAGAAGTGTAGACTGTTATTCTAGGATTTTCGAGAAATCGTATTTATTTGATTTCGTCCAAAGGTCACATGGCGCAAAGCAGTTAGGTCACGCAAACAGTACCTACTGCTGCCAGTGTATTGCAGATCCATTTTGTTTGCATCATGCATTTAGCATACTATAAGTCAGTGGTGGCCAACCTTTTTTTGACTGCGGGCCATAAAAATTTTTTTTACTTTTAAGTCATCAGAATTTTAGGTATAGGTATATAATTTTGTATTACTATATATTGCTATACTACTAATATAATTGTAGTATTGTAGTTTCTACAGCCATGGTGATCGTATGAAAATAAGATAAGATACGGTAATGCAATTTATATTATTAAATTACATTGTAACAACAAAAACGCTACGATATGGCGATACGGGATTAAATATGAAGAATGTATACTGTATAATATACAGTGTATATTTTTAATTTTTTTTTTTACGTAAATGTAAAATATTACACTTCTTTCGCGGGCCAGATATTAAATGATGGCGGGCCGGAGTTGGCCCGCGGGCCGTAGTTTGGCCACCACTGCCATAAGTGATACAAACCATTATAGCATTATGTATAAATAAATAAATTTTCTAAAATTATGTCATTGGGTCGTTTTATTTTTGCGACGGTTAGTCATTTCGGGGCCGTCGGACATCCTGAAACTCGATCGACCGTCAGTCGCACTTACTAGTTTATAATATTGTCACGTAACACTGGTGTATGGGCCATGGTATGACCGATAGAGTAAAAGTGGAAACCCCCGGCAGGAAATTGTGACGAACGTGGTCGTCGAAATATCGCAAGTAAATACAACCACTACCTACTCGAAAAAAATACTTTTGATAGGCTTTTCAAATAGGCGTTTGAATACTCTCAAAAATATTTTAAATTACTTCAAATAGGTACTACAGAACTCTTCAGATTCAAGATTTATCTAAAGAAGTCATAATTACCTACCCATTTATAATTATTTTAGATTCTGAACGAAGTGAAGAATGTATTGATTTTACAATGATGTGTGTTTTTTTTTTTTTTTTTTTTTTT